>NBIL01157326.1:0-10775 GCA_002752925.1 Viola pubescens var. scabriuscula | reverse complement strand
TAGTTAAATACAAGATTGATGAATAATAAGCATGATTAGGTCTCAAGCAAACTCATACTCATGTCTAAACACCTCTACCAAGAATAGGGATTTAGCTACGCATACTCATAGTTGAAAACAATATAAACTATGAATAGAAGTTATTATTAATCTTCCGTCGCCGGAAGAGCAAGAGTATGAGAGAATAAAAATGATGCAAAGCAAGCAATGGTAAGTCTATGCATGCATACCTACCTTCAACCCTAGGAAGAGACTTATATAGTCCAGCTCCCCTAGATTCAAGGCAAATAAAAAGGGAAAATATCTAAAGGGAAACAAAATCCCAATAAAACCGAAATTGTATCTAAATTAAATGATAGATCTTCTCCTCGCAGAAGGATGCTTGAATAGGAAGATAATCATCGTTGGACACGTCCATGAATATAGCTAAACAGCGGGGCATGACTAGCTTGACTGCCAAGATCGTCGTCCTAAATTACTTTCCTCTTCGGACCGGAGGCTTGACCAAGGAAGGGCTCCTTGGTCAAGGGAGGTCGTAAAATGGCTTCTTCATAAGCTCTTGGCTCTTTGTTCTGATAGTTGTGCAAATTGCTCCTGAAATGCTCCTCTTTCGCTACTTTCTCTTGATCAAGCTCCAAAAGGTATTTTCTGTGGAATTATGATGAAAACCACTGAAATCAATAGTATATCATTCTAAAGAGGCAGAGAAATAGATAGTAAATACTGTTATAATTTGGCTCAATCAAGATCCCCACACTTAAACTATGCTTGCCCTCAAGCATAAAGACTAAGACTAAGACAGACAAATTACTGACTCTAAAAACAAATGAACATGCAGACTCTATTTTGTGAAGAGAATTTAGTTCCATAATAGAGATGTCAACAGAACTACCACAGTCAATCGGCTGGAATGGTCCATCCGACGTTAACAAGACTTGCTCAAGAGCCAGAAGCCTCTCATCATATCACTTTGGTTTTAAGGGAAATCACAAAGACTCAGATAGATCTGTTGAGAGAAACAAAGAGATAAAATTCAATTCTATCCACCTAGCTGTCCCCTTAACACAAGAATTTTCCAGACCTAAGCACGCACATGACAAGAGGTTCAAGTAGTGTCCACATTGGGATCTTTTGCACGTCATGCACTCATTGGAGTCTTTTAAGCACTGTTTCTTTTGCCCTCATTGGAGTCTTTTGATTTGCCCTCATTGGAGTCTTTTGAGTGCTTTCTTTGTTGCAGAAATATAACAATTAAAGTTCAGGTAATGGACATTCCAGGCCTAGCTTGTTCGGCCCGGTAGTAAGGGATTAGCTAGATGCACTTCGGGGAGTTTCGCCTATAAAATGGGTGATGGTGCCGAATCACCAACACCGTGCAAGCCCTTTGGTTCCAGGAAATGTCCACACAAATAAATATGCAAAGTAATAATGACTCAAGCAGTGCAGACGCGAAGACTATATATTCTTGCACCAATGGACAGACTAAAGTTATTTATGGTCAAGACAGAATTGCTCCTCCCTTAGTCAAGGAGACCGGGAGGGAAATAAATTTGTTTCTTCTTAAGATTTCTCCGTTTCAAACTGATTATTCTTAAAACTTAGTGATAAGTGGTGCCTATTGGTATCAAACAATCATCTTGATAACTAAGCATGAATTTGAATTGCCAAAAGTCATGGGATATGAGAGTTCTAGAACAGATTCAAGGGATGATTTCCATGCAAGACTGACTCAAAACAAGATAAAATACTCAATAAAAAGGAAATTTTTTTAAACTAACTCAATCTAGGCGAAAACATGCAATGAAAAAGAAAAAGAGACTCAATTAATAATCTAACTGACTATCCCTCCCCACACTTAAAGATCACATTGTCCTCAATGTGTGAAGGGACGACAAATAAAAATGCAAGTGAAAGAAATAAAAGACGGTATGTACAGACTAAAAGTAAAAAGAAACGGCCTGGGGGTATTTAGTCAGACTCCTCAGAGTCTGACCTCCGGTGTGGGTGGGGGTCATGATACCGGATGGAATCCTGGATATTGTTGATGCAGTTGTGGACGTTAAGCAGGACGTCGACTCCATCTCTGAGTGTAAGCGATGTTTGTTGGCAGAGGAGGGCCATAGTTGGGAGTAGGGTAGTGTCAGATTGCTGCTGAGAGGAAGAGTGAACAATTGGCCACTGGTTTTGTCCAGTCGGGTGGTCTTGGTCAAGGCGATTCTGCCTTCTTCTATGAATATCCAGCTGGAGGGGTGCAATGCTGGCATTTGGGAAATTACCACTGAAGATTCTGCTGCTTGCTGGTGTAGGTGATCACGTTATTGATGACAGAGAAGAAACCCATCTGGTTTAAACCTTGCAGATTGAGCAGTCTATAAGCATTGAAACCAGTGAGGTTCGAGGTAATCAATTGGCCAATCCTTTCTGCTATCATTGTAATGACTGGACCGAGGATCATTCTATTCTCCTGCTGAACAATACGATCAGCAAACCAATGGCCCGTGCTGATTCTGGTGCCATTGTGCAAACAGTGGAGAATGTAGAGCTCTTCTCTACTCATCCTCCTAGAATTCTTAACTTTGCCGAAGACATTCACGGCAAGAATTCGCTGGAGCATTCTGAGTGCAGGATCACAAAGCTTTAAAGCTTTTGCTGGAGAGGTGAAGGTGGCGAAAGGATCGCAAGTGAGTTCCCTCAAAGCTGCATCTCATAAGCAGAGAAGCGGTACCAAGATGGTTCATCTTTCCCTCCTTGGTGAAAGCCAATGAGTGCTTCAAATTTATACATGCTGAGCTTGTGGTTTTGCTCACATAGGCGAAATTTGATGGTGCGGTTGTAAATGTTGGGGCGGATGTCTAGCTCGGCACCATATGCCAATTCATCAATACAGAATGAAGCATAAAATTTCGGCATCAACTCAAAATATGCCGGATGAGTTGGGAAAAAGATATGGGTCCACCCAATCGCTGCCACCATGTCTCTAATCCTTTGATACAGCCCAAATTGGTTCATCAATTGGTCATCAAGCATAACGAAAGGAACGACTGACCCGTGGTGAATAAGAAATCCGAGCTGATTCTGCTACCATACCTTCCCAAAATCGAGATGGTCTTTGTCGCGGACAGTGCGGAAGGAAGGAAGCTTGATGTCGCCCAGCTCTATTTGTGCTACATTGATCATGTTGGGCGGTGGCTGCCAAATGGAAACTTCTTCCATGGGTGCTTTCCCTGCCCGCCTATAGTGGATGGTGGAGGGACCCGCAGCATCTGTCGTGGCTGTGGTGGTGGGTGGCACAGGCCGGCTCATTGGGGGAGGCGGTCTATGCCTTGCTTTCCTCCTCCTCTCTTGGTCAGGGCGAGAGGAGGGCTCTTCAATAACTGGGTGTAGGAGGTCCTGGCTTGCTCTCATGTAGCTAGCAAACTCAGCGTCACAAATTGCTTAGTGGTCTGCTGCAACGCGGCTGATGTCGGCGACGGAGTAATATTGTTGAGTGTCATGTTAGTCTCTAGCCTGTCGGCTTGCTCTGTTGGTTGGGTTTGTAGAGATGGTGAAAGGAATGTATCTTCTTGGTGGTGCCATGTTTTCTGATGATTGTGGGATGTGGTGGTAGTGGTGATTGTGAACAGTCGTTTGGGATGGAGAAGTTGAAGAGTTTGAGTATTGAGGGGGTAGTGGGGGTTTTTCTGGTGAGAGCTCTTGGCTATAAGGGTTTGGATTGACGCGTGGCAAAGGCTGTTTTCCTTGGTCAAAATGTTTTGCTATGAATGGTTTCGCGTCCTTGGTCAAGGAAGATATCTTTGGCTTAGGCACGAGTAAGTTGACCGTTTTGAGGAATGCTAATTTTTGTTCCTCCATCTTCTCTGGTTTCTTCAGAGTTCGAGCATGTGGGTGCTCCTCAGGAGGAGTATCCTCGATCTGAATGTTCTGAAGTGATATCGGTATTGTACCTGCATCATAAGATATTTTAAACTTAATTAGCTCATCGCGGTATCTAAACAATATAGAACTATTGAAAACATCTATCTCTGCTCCGGCTGTCCTTAGAAAAGGTTGGCCTAAGATAGCTTCTGCTGTATTGAGGAAGGGGTAAGTTTGCATGTCGATGATGTAAAAATCTACAGGATAAATAAACTTTATGACTTGGATAAGAATATTTTTGATAACTCCCTTGGGTTGAATGGTGGATCGGTCTACTAATCGAATCATGACTTTCGCGCTCTGTATCGCTCCGATTTCTAACCTCTGAAATTCTTTGAAAGATAAGATATTAATTCCAGCGCCCAGGTCGCACAAGGCACCTTCGATATTCTTACCGCCAATTTGACAAGGAATGTCAAAAGCTCCTTGATCAAGACACTTTTTTGAAATACTGCCGTTCGCAAAAGGTGAAGTCTGGTAAGGAATTGGAACATGTTCAATATCTACAAGCATCTTTTTGTTAGCACGTAGACACTCAAGAAAGTTCGTATAATAAGCAATAACAGATTCAGGTTTAGACAAAGGAGTGTTAATGTCCGAGTTGTCAATGAATGTTTTTGTTGTGGCTGCTTCTGTTGCTTTCTTGATCAGTTTTCATATCCCCATGTGGAAGCAGGTAGCAAGGAGTTCTTCTGGTAGTCCATGATCGGGGTAAGCTTTCTTCAGTTTTTGAAATTTGAGGCAATATTCCTCGATATTTTCATCCTTTCTCTGTTGGATGTTGATGAGACCAACTATGGCTTCGTCCGCTCGCCATAATTCTCTGAGGGTAGCTTCTTTTTGTTGATTACCTTTTGGTGGTTGATTCTTCATGGTGAAAATGCTGAAAAACAAAAACAAATAAACACAAAAATTAGTAGCCGAATTCCCCAACAACGGCGCCAAAAACTTGACCGCACCCATCGCGAGATGCAAATCAAAAGTTAAATTTATAAGTCAACTTATTACCAGACTCAAAAAGGGATTCGAGTATAGCGGTAAAAGGATCGATCCACAGAGAATAAGGGACAAATAATTATGTTTAATTGTAATTGAGAAATCAGCATGAATGGGATTGATTGAACTACAAAAGATGCGATTTTTATCGTTAGTTTTCCTATGATTTGAGTGATATGATGCTGGTATCAGCAGGTATTTTGCTTATTTCCACAAGAAACACTTTTAGAGGTAGTTGGAATTAAAAGGAGCGATTTTGGAGCATTTCGGACCATTCTGGAGCAAAGCAGTCTTTACCATGGAACTTATCCTCTCTCTTGACCAAGGCAACTTCGCCTTGACCATGCATCTTCACTACAACTACATATTGAGCAAGTCACAGATCTTTCGCCGGCAGAAGATCTCTTCCTGGCCCGCTGATAGGCGATATTCAAGGGTGAATCCAGCTGATTTGTTTCCCTAATCTTTCGTGAAGAATAGAGAGATTCTATCAAACAATGTCCTTAATTTATTTCCCTAAATTACTTTATCTACTTACCTTTTTCCTTAGCTAGATTCTAGGAAGAGAGGACTATTTATACTCTTCCTAGGTTTAGTGAAAGGAGGGGGGAGAAGAGGATTTTTCATAGAGAATACTTTTATCAATAATCGATTTTTGGACTTAGGTTCCACCGAGTTTTTATCAATAAACTTGCTCCTCCGGCGACGGAGGATTTTTCATATTTTATAACTCTTGTTTTGTTTTCAACTATTGGCATGAGTAGCTAAGTTCTCTTACTTTTGGTACAGGCACTTGAGGCCCGAGTTTGAGCTTGCTATGAGACCGAAGCGATCTTAACAATCTTTGCTTTACATTCAACCGATCTTTGTATTTAATCTCATGTATGCTTGTCTCTTTATAGACGTAATTAACCTATATTGAGGGGAGTCATACTAGTGTCAGCCGGAACTTGGATAACGTAATCCCATGCCCAAGAAAGGTGAAAGTAGACACCCATACGCTCACAAGAATGATTGTGAACACGATGGAGAGATAGGTTGATCTCACAAAAGCCCAATTGATGCCCGAGGAAACCGTCGGGAGTTGTCTTCTCCTAGTTCATTTATCTATCAATTAATCATTTTCTTTGGAAGAGGTTAAATGATAAGGCATCACCGGTAACCCTTAATCCTGCGCTTATGCCAAATGGGTGATGTTGATAAGGAGAGAAGTAAGGACTAAGGGAAACCAAAGTTCTATAGCAACTCTGTGACGCATGGAGGAATATTATTGTGTCAATGATTGCATCTCAAAAGCTCGTAGCCTACTAGTCTCTACCAGGATTTCATCCCACTGTTTCACCCTTTTCCCAAAAATCAATCTCCTGTCTTGATCAAGGATACTTTCATTCTTGACCAAGGCGACTTTAAACTAGCTGTTTTAAATTAATCATCTTTTCCTTTCTATTTATATCGCTTGAACAAGTTATTACCAAGATCAGTACAAACTCTCTCCCTGTGGATCGATCCTCTTACCGCTATACTCGAATATATATTTGAGTCTAGTTATAAGTTGACTTATAAATTTAACTCTTGATTTGCGCCTTGCGACGGGTGCGATCAAGTTTTTGGGGCTGTTGCCGGGGAGATTAACGGTTACTGAACTTTCTAATTTCTTGTTTTAGTACATACATTTGTTACGTTTGTTTTAGGAATGGACGATCATCAACCAAAGATACCTACTCTTAGGGAACTAAGCGAGGGAAAGGAGCCCGCAAACTCTTGTCTCAATTTACTCCAAGTAGAGCATGATTGGATCATCAGACCAGACGTCATTCACCATCTACACAAGTTCCATGGTCATCACGACGAGAGCCCCCATATCCACTTAAGGAACTTGAGCATAGAGTGCGACAACCACAAACCCAGCAAAGTTTCCGTTGACAGAACTAAACTAAGAGCTTTTCAATGGTCTCTTGCAGGCCCAGCAAAAGAATGGTACTCTCGTTTACCAAGCAATTCTATTTCAGTTTGGGTAGAAATGTTCGTTGCTTTCCTCAAAAAAATTTGGACCCTAAGCCAAGCAGGGGCAGCAAGAAAAAATATCATCGGAATCCAACAAGGAGCAACTGAAAATATGGAAGACTACCTCCAAAGATATAAAGATCTACAGGAAATCTTTCCTACCCATGGAGTCTCCCAACAGAATCTCATCCAGTACTTCTACGACGGAATGAGCCGGAAAGATAAAGACAAAGTTAATATAGCAGCAGGAGGAACTCTCCAAGATGTCACTCCAGCTCGTACAATGCAAATAATTGAAGCCTTGGCTGAGAACTGTGCCAACCATACTCTACCTACAGAGCCTTGTGACTCTAAGCCAGAAAGAAATACAACCCTTCTCCAACACATAAACATCATATCCAACTTCATTTTCAATTCTTTCAAAAGTACCCTTGGTTAAACCCAAAGCCATCTACCTACTTTATCGGCACAAAGGAATATAGTTCAAGTGAACTCTGTGAGGGAAATTCTCAAAACCCCGCACATTCAGGACAAACCCAACCAGCTACAGCACAAGAAAGATTCAAAACCACAACAAAAACCCTCACCTCAAACACCAGCACCCTTGCAGCTGATGACTAGTCAGAGGCAAACCAAGGAGGGAATGAAGAATATACTCACTGAATCTCGAGGTGGAGCAAAGCGCGGGTACATACAACCATCTACACAGTGTTTGGCTGCTAAAAATCTCGAAGATGCTATCTCCTTGACCAAGAGCCTCGAAAAGAAGGATATACAAGAAAAAGATATTGAGAATCGAACCAATGATTCGGAGCTCACGGATTTAATTCAGAATGGAGAAATCAACCAATCTACAGCACATCAGAATGAAGGTAAAATCGAGTCGATTGGTGAAATGCTTTCTAAACAATTCTGTCTTGCAGGAGCTGAAAAGGAGAATCCTACTCGGGTTGTCTCTTTATCTCAATTCAGGGAATTCCCTCGAGACACCACTCAAGGTACTTTCAAAATCCCTTGTAAGATAGGAAAGGTAAGAATTGAAGGAGCCATGTGTGATTTAGGAGCTGAAATTAATATCCTGTCCACAGAGGAATACGAAAATATGAAAATTGAACCAATGGAAACTACAAAAGTAATAATTCAACTAGGAGATGGAATTGTCATACACCCCAAGGGAGTAGTGAAAGACGTCGTAGTGAAAAATCATGACTTTCTATATCCTATGGATTTTTACGTAATTGATACAGATGTAGGGTCAATCATCGGCCACCCAAAGGTAATACTAGGCCAACCCTTCTTAGACATCTCTAAAGCAAAAATCGATCTATGTCACAACCTTGCTTCTTTTGAATATTTTGATCAAAAGGTAGAATTCAAAATGAATAATGCGATAATCATACCTCATAAAATTTGCAATTTGAATCGCATAGATGTTTATGAGCCTAAAACGAAAAATAATACTGAAAATTCTGACCCTATTGATCAATTTTATGACCATCAAAACAGGTTTAATGAAGGTCAAGAAAGGTCGCCTTTGGAAGAGAATCCAAACATGTGTGGAGATGGGGATAACCAACATACCATAAGAGTAAACACCCTCCGCAATTTTGTTAAACTCACGAAATCTATTTTGCAGGATACTTCATCAAAGCAAAGAAAATTCTCAGAACATTCTGACCTCCTTGATCAAGGACGCTACATACCACGCTACACTAACAATAGTTCCTCTTCAACATTTTTATGTACTATATCTTTCGCACCATATGGGGATGAGTTTGGTCAAGAAGAGTCAAGAGGAAAAGAAAGGGATATTTCAGCAGGGATAGTAAATTCTCACCAGAAGGACCAAGGGAGGACTCCTTGGTCAAGGAAGAGAGTTACGCGCTCTTTAGTTAGACAGACCAAGAGACGCGATTCTTGACACGAACGCACGGAAAGTATAAAGAGGCCAAGGAAACCAGAAAGTTCCCCTCATCAACTCTCAACTGCCACAAGCCGATCAAGACCTCCCACTTCATTACACCTCCGACTTTGCCGCACCCTAACCATCCCACTCCTCCAATTAACACCTAATCCCGCCGTTACACTTTCACAGATGGCTATATAAAAATCCTCGAAGGAGAACCCAATACAAAATTCCCTCCACCAACAAAACACTCAAGCACTTAAAACACCCAAAACCATACCGCCATGTCTGGTCAAAAATGCAATCGCGACGAGGCAGGGCCATCCGACCACAGAACACCCGCCACCAGGGTTGAGTCAAGCTCGATTCCTCCCCACCACCATCAATCCAAGCAGCGTATGGAGGAAGAAGACGTGAGACCAAGGAGACCCACCATAACCGCCCTGACCTTCGCTCTTTCAAGCGACGTTTCCTTCCCACCTGCTTAGACTCTCAATGGTTGGCTATGGTCACCCACTCGCTTGCCCATGAGCGACCTCTTCTCCCTCTTCAAGGACAACACCATCATACCTCACCTCATCCTTAACGAGCCACTGATGACTCAATTTGACCTACTCTCCAGGGCAAGACTTATGATCAACCGTATAGGTTGGGACCCTATTTTCTTCCCTCAAGACCCCGCCTTCTTCGAGTTGATAGCAGAGTTCCATATCACCTTCTCTTTCAACCCCCTCCATCATACCGATATCTTCGACCCCAATGAAATGAGAGCAAAAATCACCGAGCGACACGTCATCCAATACCACCTCTGTGGCGTGCCGCATGATCTCGACCTCTTCCACTTCAATAAGATGTTTGAGGATGACCGCCCCACGGACCTCAGATGGACTTACTACAACATTCCTGCAAATTGGCCAGCACAAGACATCTACCGGTCTTACACCGGTGAGCCAGAAGCCATCTTCCCCCACTCCTCTGCCTCAGCATCTAAATTCTTAGACCTTCTACTCCGCATCCTCCACTACACCATCGCAGTGACTTTGTACGGAGCAGGGGACGATGAGATGGTCACAGTCCCTTAGTTATTTCTTTTGTGGTGCTTGGAGAACTAAAAACTAGTCTATTTAGGCTGCTTCCTAGCTCGACTCTTCGCCTCCTGCGGCAGACGCCTCCCTCTCGGCTCCATCATCACCGTCCTCGCCAAGAAAATAGGACTCTTGGCCAATAAGGATCTCACCGAATGTCGCCACATCCGGAGCGTATCTTTCAGCACCCTGGATGATACGGGGATGTTGATAACATGTATTTTTGTGCGATTTTCCATTCCATATTTCCCTAATCTAGGGCACGATTCTGCTAATTTACCTTGATTTTCATTATTTTTGCAGAATCGAGGCCAAGAAAGGAAATTGCGCGAAAGTACGTGTTTTCTGGACATTTCAGACAGGAATTCGAGCTTCAAGATAATCGAGGTCTGGAATGTAGGAAGCAACCAAGGTCGCGGCGAGCAAGAGTTGTCGAGCCCCCGATTTATACTCGGAGTCATCTTCACGTGTCCTCGCAAGTACGATCTCCATGTGACTCCTCTGACACTGTTCAGACCATTCTGCGCCCTTTCCAGAAGCCAACTGCCACTACCATGTCAGCCCCCGAAGTCAGCTAAAGCTGGCAAGACATTCCAGCTTTTGGCTGCAGCCTTCCCTTTTGTAGTTTGGCAGACTTTGCCCATTTGGTTTTGTCCCCCTCGTGCTAAGCTTCTCTTAATGAGTTTTGTCACCTTGTAAAGTAGCAACAGGGGTATATATATGTATGTCTTAGATAGGTTTAGAGAGGAGAGGATATATCTCAAACACTTAGAAATATTTTCTATTCTAGATCTCTTGTTAGCTATCTTCCCTTAGCCGCCGGGCTTGCCAAACGGTTTTGTAACCAAACCGGAGCTTTGCTCCGGCCG
>NBIL01157323.1:0-27541 GCA_002752925.1 Viola pubescens var. scabriuscula | reverse complement strand
CTGCCCAAGAATGGTGATTACAATTTTGAGGAGATGAAGGCTGTGATGGAATCTGGTGTTTTAAGGGTTGTGGTTCCTAAGGTGAAGCCATATGAGACTCAGGGGGTTTTCGATGTCAAGGTAGAGTAATTACTACTAATTAGCCCTTAATTAAACTCGTGTTACGGTTTGTTTCCTGCCTAATTAGAGCATCATTAGTCTATTTTGGTGCTTAAAAATGATTAACCCAACAGTAGATTATGTGTTTTGGTGCTTATGCAAGGAATTATTAACCCAAAAATAGGTTGTGTTTTTGTGCTTGAGATGGGTGGATACGTGATGAATTTGGAATGTTAGATTATGGTGGTTGGTGAACAAATTACAATGATTATTATTATGTCCTATATTATATGTTTATTTGTGCTCAATCAGCCAAATCTTTGCCTAAGCAAGTTACTAATTAAACTTGTGTTATGGTTGTTTTCTGTCTAATTAGAGCATTAGAAATGTATTTTGGTGCTTAATATGGCTTAATCTGACAATAGGTGATGATGTCGAATCCAGGGTCTGCAACCCTCTATTCCTTTTCTTTTTTGTGGTGGCAATTACATGTTTTTGTGTGGTTGAGCTGGGTGGATGTGATGAATTTGGAGGGTTAGATTAATGGTGTTTGATGAACAAATTACAATGCTTATTATGTTATCTATAGATACTAGTATATGTTTATATATATGATCAATGAGCCAAATCTTGGCCTAAGCAAGTTACTATGAATGATCTGAAGAACAATGTCCATGGATTATGAGTGTCATTGTTGGATTCTTTGTAAGAACAATAAGCATCCATCCTCTTCTTCTTGGACAGAGTTCTGAAATCCCCCTTTACGACGACTTGTTTGTTGCGTATATCCACTGTATATTCTCTCAATCCTGCATTTTTCACATAGAAAATTCAACTGTGTTAGAAACTATTTCTTGAATTGAAGATGATTTGTGTGTGTTGTGTTGTTTGGATTGGTGATTTCTAACCAGTCATGTTTGAAATGAGCTGCGAAACTCGTCGTTGACATGTATCGCATCCCACGCTTGCCTTCAGAACTATAACCTGAAACTGGACAATTTAGACAGCAAATGAGCAAAATGACAAGCTTTGGTTTGGTTACTGATGTAAATTTCAGTTGTGAATTGTATTAGGAGAAACAAAGAAGATGACTGGCCTGCCTACCGCAAGTTTCGGCCTTTTGTCGTTGGCCCTATTCTTTGGGCCGTAGGTGTCTGAACTCACATTCAGGCCCATTTACATAATTCTATAGATTCTAGATGTTTTTTTTTTTGGACCGTATAGATTCTAGATGTTGAATATGCTAGGACGTGTTTGAAGTTTAAACATCTAGTATTCAATTCTCTATTAATAGCATAGCCTCCAGACTTGTTAGATAGACTTAGTTCGCTGCCGTATATAAAATAAGAGTTCTTTTCGTAACTTAAAAGGGAGAAAAATAAAAGTAAGTAGAAATTCACAAATTTTATATAAAAATCGTAAATTGTTAGAACTAATTCTACGCTATGAATGAAGCACTGATCGATCAATAAAAAAGAAAAATAAGAGAACTACTTCCCATCCATCTACAACTTCAATCCTCATGATTATATGCAAATTAGAATTGAAACAAGCAAATATATAAAACAAAAAGAACATAAAAACAAAATCATAAGAATTGGACTTACCTTTGGAACTGCCAAGTCCTCAAAATACATGAGAGATTTCTTTTGTAGAGGCACCATATTCTTAGACTTCTTCGCAATCTCTCTCCTCTTCCTCTTCTTCTTCCTCTATACTTTGATCACATTAGAATTGGTCTTTATACTCTATCCCAGCTCGGCAAAACGACATCACTTCTTTATATATAATAAACCCCATCATCTATTGGACGAATAATATTCTCTAACAACTATATAAAAATTTAGAAAATTCTTGAGAGAAATTAAATTAATTCAACTTTATTCCCACCAGCATTGTGTATTGTTTCTATATTTTTTTTTGTAAGACCATTATCAAATTGGATGGTGATTATTTCAAATTCGAATAAAATAAAACTATTAAGGGCGATAAAACTCTATTTTACTTAGGACTCGAATCTGAAATATCTAGTTAAACTAGAATAATCTCTTAACAGTTCATCTACCTGTATGTATTGTTTAATGTTATAAGAAACGAGTACACCTTATTCTAACTTATAATTTACGGAAGCTTTTAGGCTTTGCCTACGTAATTATTTAATTAATTTAATTAAGGTTGAATTTCTTTGGGAATTAGTGCACGTTAACCCCACACACCAAAAAACTGGCTACACTTGGGCTTTTCTTTTACGGATTGTGGGTAACATGTTGCTAAGCGATCCTTATCTAATCGCATCTGCATTAATTAGAAGTATTTGTTGATCTAACGCAGCCAGTAAAGTTGTACTTTGGATTGAGCCTCAATTAACTAAATTTTGTTATCATTAATTAAATTAATTAACTTTTGAAGGCTGCCCTGCTTAGCAAGTCTATGTCTAACTGTGTAAGTAGAAAGTACACCGTCCTATATGTGAGTCGACCGCAATTTCCAAGACAATGTAATTAATAAATGAAGTAATTTTTTATTTAAAAAAATGAAATTGAGGACTCAAAATGAATTTTGGGTAAAGCCCGACTTTAAAGAGTTTTTGACCTCTTTTTAGAGTTTTGATTGATTTCCTCATATTTTATCAAATTTGATCAGGTTTAATCAAGCCAGATTTTGAAAGTTAATTGCCGATTTTTTCAGTCCTGGCTGTCTTGCAACATAAAGTCTATATATATTTTGGTCAAAACATAAATTCTATAAAGAGTGAGACTTAGACCGGTTCAAACTATTTGTAAATTGTATGTAAATAAACATAAAAATGACTACCGATAGCTTAATTATACTTCCTACAAAATATAGTAGAACAAAGTCTCGAGTTTCCTTATTTACTTTCATTAAAAAAACATGAAAATGACTAGTATTTTCTGGCAATTAACAATGTTTTATTTTATTTTTTGATCTTCAAGCTGGGACACAGTCGACAAAAGTTATTAGGGCAAAGAAGGCCAACGGATTGGGTAACAAGTTCAACCACTCACATACATAATTTCATCATCATCATCATAATGTTTCTATATTTGCAAGCTAACACATCTCAAAAAGTCAAGCATTATGAACATAATATATCTGGACAAGAACTGAAATTAATTTGTATAAGCAAGACAATGATTTCAGCTGATTCCTTCTACAGGGAACCACTGTATACCATCTGATAATGAACTCAGCAATCAGGTAAAAATGGGAATGCAAATGGTCGTTTGTAAAGTGCCTTGTGACTGAAGCCAGAGAAACGATTACTAATCGAGGTGATGCAATGCAACAGTATTCACTACTGGAATACTGGGACAAGGGTGCAATTTTAATGTAGTGGACTCCCAAGCTTGTGCAGCATTCTCTAAATACATGCATTTAGACATACAATAGAGCAGATCAAATTCATCACAGCCCTTCATCTCATCAGCAACTGCTTAGAGAACATCTTTTGCCTTCTTCTCAGGTGATTTAAATACAACAAACATTTGTACGCTTTTAGGACACATGGACCACATGGTATAACAACGATATTTCCGACTTGTTGGCCACTGACAAAATGCAGCTACTTTCTCAGCATGAAATTTGACATACACATCCCAATTCCCAAGTTTCTAAATTGGACTTACACGGTGTCATAGAAATTGAAGTCTAGCTGAAAGGAATTGTTTGCATCTCGATTCACTTGCCTAGTTCTTGGTCTGCTGAAATACCTATAATCTCCTCATAGTCCACTTTCACGCAGTTTGTACGGACCAAGGAGCAATGACAGACAGCTAGAGAAAAATTTCAATGAAAAGCTACTGCTTGCATATCTTGGCTCCATCCAGATTTACCTGTAACATGGAGGGAAAATGATGTCAATGTCGTTTCTAATCTTTCGAAAACCCAAACTTTTCAAGCGCAAGGAAGCGAAGAAATGCATCTAGGAGTTGGTTTCTCCTGTGAATCTGGCAGAACAAAATAACACCTTGGCAGGTAGAATCATGGAATTGATCGGTCAACTAAACTCAAACTCAACAAATTAAAGTATACTAAGATGCTGAAGAGGAGCAGATTCATTCTCATGGGCTGCTACGTTAACCTCTAACACTAGAATCAACATCAATTATAAGGTTTCCATCTTCTTTATTAGTTATAAGGTTCTCTCAAATATAAATGAGAAGTACATTGCAGGATTAACCCAAACTGAAAATTTCATGATTCCAAGTGACGGAGATAAGAACTTGAGGACAAATTAAATGAAAAAGGAAATCATATGAGCATAATATTTCTCCACATACTCAACATTTCTTCGCGTATCAAATCAAGATCTATGCTATCACTAGTAAAATTGATAAAAAAACAAACTGTAGTACCAATGTCAGGCATGCCGCGGACATATATCCAGTCTCAGCAGTCATCTTAAGCAGAGAACAAGCAATGGATCATATAAAACATGAAACGATGCCATAGAAAAACTCACAGCAAAGTTCTTGCAAATATAAATTTATAAAATAACGGCACATTCGCAACAGCAATAAACATCGGCAAAAGGCAATGGAACCGTCAGTAAGCTCACCTCCTGGAAAACCTTCTATCCTTCAAATCAGCTTTCTCTCTCTGCCTCCTCTCCAATAACAATTGCCTCTCTCTACACTTCTCTCGTTTCTCCCTTTGCAACCTCTCCTCCCTTAACTCTTCCAAGGTCTTCTTGCCGCTCTTCTTCCCTTCCTCCTTCTTCCCCCTTGACGACGACCCATCCTCATTGCCATCCCTCTCCCCATTCACCTCATCACCTCTCATCTCAAGATACCAAGGCAACTTAACCCCTTTCCCTGCAAGACCATATCCCAACCTATACTTCTCATCCTCAGCGGTCACCACCCTCACCTCCTCTCTCTTCACTTTCTTATTCTTCCTGTTACTCTCCTCTTTCTCACCACTTGCACCATCCTCCTTAATCGGGTCAAAAATCTTAATCCCTTCGAACAAGTTAATGTGGTTCGACTTGGGTTCTTCCGGTCTATCTTTCTCTGCTTCTTTCTCCGCAGGTTTAATTACTGGAGCCAAACCGCGAGCAGCTCGAAGCTGCTCAAGGCGGAACTCAGTATCTCGCTTACGCGACTGTTCGCGCTTCAGCTGCTCCTCTTTGGCAGCAGCTTCTTCATCTTTTCGGACTTTCTCTCTATTTTCAAAATTGTACACATTCCACTTCTTCTGTGGAAGGATGTTAAGGCCTCCATGTCCTCCCATAATATATAGCTACCACCTAATTTCACAATTCACCTACGAAATTTGTATACCAGAGTAAATACTAAAGCGATGGAGGAACTTAGGGTTCTTCAAGTTGAGGACAAGAAGCATAAAAGTGCAGAAATTGGATTAGTAGGTTGATTGAAGATCGCACTTACTGATACAGATATGATGCGGATGAATCCCTTTGCTCGTTTGGGAGAGAGACTCAGACGGCCCGATTTTTTCTTTTTTGAAAGGATGACGGCCCGATTCGGATGCAGCGAGGAGCAAATCACCAGCGGCGACAAATTGCTCGGAACAAAAGGAGTAATTAATATATAATTGGGAGCGAAAATATAAAATAACTTTTCCGATGAAATAAATAAATGAAGAACCCCAAAAGTATTTCCGAGTTACAAAAAGGTCCCCAATAACTTTTCCTTGTAAATCTCCCCAAACTATTTTTCGTATAAATACTAACGGAGCAAGTTAAAAAAATTATAAAATAAAAAGAAACTGTAAAAATGATTTTTTTAAAATATTAGTAAAATGTAGAAACAAATTATATTCGCCTATATAAGTAAAATGAGTTGTTGCTTGTCGGGTCGTTCGCTTGCATAATTGCATTATTCACAAACAAAAAATTATGATTTTTTTTTTTTGCTTTTTAAAACTTGATGATCTTATAAGAGTAGTGCTAGAGATACTAACATTTTTACTAACTTTTATACTAAAAATACACGTGTAATCTTCACATTTACTCTTGATATATACTTAGTATATAATTTTATTAATAAAATGATTAGCATCTCAAACGATAAAAAAGTCAATACCAAAAGCTCAAATGCTCTCGACCACAAAATTGAACTCTTCCAAATACCAAATTAGAAAAAAGATATAATTATTGAATAAACTATTTATTAGAAGAAGACTTGGTCTAATAATTATAAAATGAGAAAAGAATTGCAAATTATAGTTAACTCATGCTAATGCCTCGAAGAAAAAAAATTATGCAACTTTTTAGTTAAGCAAAACGTGTGTGTATATATATATATATATAAAAGAGAAATATTATTGTAAAAAGAAACAATATTAATTTAGCATGTACTCCCTCTGTCCACGATTAAATGTCCACTTTGATACATTAAAATTCAGTAAAACAATCACTAAAAAGTCAAGTAAAATGTGTTTATTCGCGGACGGAGGGAGTATTAGTAATGAGCTGGCGATTTCAGTCATTTAAAGTTAGACCATAATAATAATAAAACCTTGGAAAAAATTTACTCTTTTGACAATTTAATCTCTATCCTTTGAGGAGCCTGTTTTTTTTGGAGCATTAGTTGTCAGTAAAACTTGAAAGATCCGTGTCCTCGCAGCCAGATCTTGCTATTGAAGAGAGGCAACAGCCCAAGAAAAGGCAAATGTTGTTAATGATCAAAGTGTCTTTTCTTTTTGGATCATGAGTCATGATATCATTCAAAGCTGCTTGAGTATGTCATTACCTAAACTCAAACATGCATTCTATACAAACATTAATTTCCATCTACTGGTCAACCACCGCATATCGATCCTTCCTGCATTGCGTGGTCATCAGTAGTTTATAGTCTTCCAGATCAAAGCCGTTTTCACAACGCACACCTGGTCAACATCTTCATGGGCACAGATTGGTTCAAGTCGCAGTGAACAATAAGCCAACCAATTCGTTATACAGTACAGTTCGACAGCGTACTTCCCATCAGAAGATGTAATCGCTGACCTGTACAAGCTTCTCTTTTAGAACTTTCTTACCAATGATAAGTGCACTGTCTTCTACACCTGCACTCAAGCAGTTCATCCTATGCCTGCAGCAACACAAGCAACAAGTAAAGCCACCAGGTCAGAAAGTGCCGAATTATGACTAATAGTATTGCTAGACTCACCATTCAAAATGATCCTCACAGCAAATAGAACCTACGATAATTGAAAGCCCAGCTCCATTCCTGAGAAGAAAGCACATACAGACTTGATCAACCACAGGAATAAGCAAGGGAGTGCAGTGGTCGTAGACAGTACTTCAGTAATAAAAGCAAATACTATATAATAAACAGATGGTATGGAACTTTAGTATAGCATTTGAGAAGGCATTTCTAGGAATATGCATAACATACCAAGTTGCAGTATACATATCATAGAACTTGTCAAATGCTTTATCAAAGCAGTAATGGCAAGCCAAAAGATCCTTAATCTTAGTCACCTTGCATGTGGGTTTACAGCATTTCACCTGCATTAATCATATTATAGCATTATTGTGATCAGCATAAGATTATTTTTGTCCCCCAAATAGCCACTGCAACGTATCTTATTGCCATGGACACACATGAAAATACAGAAATAGAATGAAAGACTCATTTAATCTAGAAACAGTCAGCCCAGTCAGTGAAAAGATAGGAAGTCTGGTTACATTTCTACATTATACGATCTTTTGGGGATTCCAATCACGGGGGAGAACAAGTGTATTCAAACATTATGGACAGAAGGCAATGAATATACACACACACACGAACTGGCCAAGTGCATTGTTTTTTCTCGGTCAAGGATGGAATTAAATCTGAACCCAGTCAAGCATGTAATATTGGTACAAGATCCATTTGCAGTGTAAAACAAACCCCACTTTATGCCACAGGGTGACATTTCTAAAGCGCTATGTTTGGCTTCTATATTACTATTCAAACCGCACAACAAACAGAAGAAGCAAAGAATTCTTTGTGCTTCATGATTGAAAAGCACCATACTAAACTGACCAGCTGAAACCAAACCAAACCACATGGCGACACAATTACCAACTGATACAGGTATACTTGTGTACCTAAACCTAAAAATATCAAATAGAGTGGAAAGAACATTTACCAAACGCCTAAGTTTATGAGAGTAGTATTGCTGGTGGGAAGGGTTTGTCTTGAGATGCTCATGCAAATGACCTGCACTGATTACACATTACCTATCAGCAAAGCTTAAGAGAAAATGATAAAGCAAATTATCCAACAAATTACAAAGCATGAAATGTGGCAGTAGCCTCCTCTTTGGTATCATATGGTCCAAACCCATTTCCCCATTTCCACACAATAACTCCGGAACACACGACATGCACGACAAAGTGATTAAGTTACAACGCCCAAACCCTTACAATAGGTTGCAGAAAGCTTGCACATGTTTTTACTATGCAGGAGGTATGAACGGTTTCAAATCATATTCAAATAGAACATAGTAGCAACATATGGATACATGAAAACAGACACACATACTTAAAGACTCCTTTATTTTTCATTAATAGATTTTCACAACTACAGAAAAGGAAATTGATAGAGAGAATAGGAAGAGCATATTCTCTACGAAGTGTGCTTACCTGTCGCAAATAACAGTGCTGCAATCAATGCATGTTGCCAAACTCAAAGAACTGCGGCATGTACTGCAGTGTGCTGCTGACAAGTTTCTTCCTAGCTCGTGACATCTGCCAGTGCACAAAAAAAATTAGAAAAAACTACTATGATAATGGTATGCATCACTGGATCGTAGAAAATAAGCTAACAAATGCACCATGCACTTTGTTCATCAAGACAACCAAAACATTGTTCTTTCAAGCAAGAAATATAGGAATAGGAACTATAGGTATCAGGATTTCACATGATTCAATGTGTAGATAAGATTGGCTACACATATCCCAATCAGAAATATGCTGATAAACCTAAATAAAGTAAAATTATGAAATATAGTTTTCCCCAACAATGATAGACTGTTGTTGTAGCATTAAGCTAACTTTAAGTGTTTTCCTCCCATTGACAGCAATTGTATTAAACAATAAAAAGTGAAAATGGAAAATAAACAGAATAATCACATGAAACTTTATTTTTCAGACCTTCTATAAAGTACAAGAAGATCTCTAGGTATGGCATTGGTCTTATTCTTTCCCACTTCCACCTATGCACAAAAGATAACTATAAGTCCTTAACAAGTATAATAATATGATTTTCAATTCAAGAAATTCATGGCACTTGGTCACTAAGAAACCTGATTTGATAAAGTCACCAAACAGTCGTCTGCAAGATGGCCCGGCCTCTGGCATTTCCAACTGCATTAGGAGGCTCACGGTCAAATACACAGACATTTATACCATATAACAAGGGAGTGTGAATGTTACATACCACTATTGACATGCATATGCACATATATAAATCCTAACTAAGAGCTTGAGACAAAAAAAAGTGTACCACTCGTAAGTACAAAGATTAGATATCTTTTTGGACCAGCGATGGCGGTTATGGTCCCATGTGTCAGTTCCAATCTCTGGCATCAACTGTATACTTTTGAGTCCACGTGAATTGATATCTTGACTCTGTTTGGTTGCTGTGTGCTGTAAACATATAAAGAGATTTAAAAAATTGGAAAGCTGGAATAAACAAAGATATCTGTTCAAAGTATCAATTGAAAAAACAAAGATGAGAGTGCACAACACCTCAGGAAGTCTAAGACTTTGCAGTAGATCAGCTTTGCATTCCAAGCTACAAATGTCATCCTCAGTCTAGTAAAAAACACATCCATAAGGTCAATACGCACATAAGGGAATATCAAGACGAACAAATTTTTAAAGTCACACGTGTTTACCACATCACATATATATTCTCCATATTTTCCACACATCACACAAACTGGTTCACCAGGGACAGGAAACCGTTGCTCACTTCTAGAGCTAACAAGACCGCTTTCATCAGTATGACCTAGCAAGAATCAGAATAAGAACTCCATGAATAAGCAATGACATAAACTACATGAGTTCCTGACTGCAACCCACTTCAAACTAATGCACATGATTACTGTCCACGTTGATTTAAGTAATGGGTAGATTCATGTAGAAATAATAAACTAACACGTGGTAAAACACAGACTCAACAACAAACCAGAGGGTGAAGGACCCTCCTTTCCTTCAGATTCTGAGGTAGCACATTCATCACCTGAGTGCTCGTAAACATACAACACAAAGTCAAATGTCAGTATAATATATTCTTGACATTTGGCACATAAGAGTATTAAATTAAATTTAACTTGCCAGTCATTTTAAGACTTGCAGCAAAACCAACATAAAAATACACACATCAATATGCACTTACTTTCATAGCCCACCAAATTCAGAACTGAGCTTGAAGACCCCTGTCACAAACGGAAAGCTTCAAGCCTCACAACCAAACAACTAGAGAGGAAGACTTAAAGCAAGCACAGAAGTTTCCAATATTACCAAAATGTCCTCTGATAATCTCTCATAAGGCTGAGCGACATTCACTTCTTTCCTGTTCAATAACAAAGAACAACAACAATTATGCAAGAAAACGGGCTCAAAATACAAAATGAAATGAAAACTGCAGAGGGAAAAAAAATGCCTTCGCTTGTCCACGTAATCCTGGTGAGACATTGGTCCATCGTTCACCTCAATTTCACGCCGTGGATTCTCAACCCGACGGCGTTTCACACTCCGCTTGATGACATCATTTTGAGGCTTGACTTCATCAGTCGAAGGAGGATTTCCGGTGGCGAGATTATAGGCTGAGAAGCAATTGAGGAAGAGACATGAAATGAATTCAGCAATCCAGGCAATAGATATAACTGATATTCGGGAATTCAAAGTTGAAATTGAAGAAGAGAGATGGAAATAAAATGGTTACCGTGGAGGTTTTGAAGGACGGAGGAGAGACTTAAGTCTTTTTTGTAAGAGATGGAAGGATTCTTGTAGAGATTGCTTCTGCTCCCCATTCTCTTCTTCAATTACGATCTCAGCTATCAGCTTACCAAATCTTACACTTTGTTTCTCGCGGTGCGCTTATTCATTCATTTGCGCTGCAGGATCACCTATTTTCTTTCCTCTGTTGTTGGAAAATAATTTTACGATTAAACAGGATAAATGTGCTAATTTTTTTTCTTTTTTTATGGAATTAATTCCCAAAAGAAAACTAGGTTAATTTATTAAAATAGAAGATTATATATTAAACGTTTTTTATTATTATATTAATTTTTTTTATCAAGATCATTCGATAATTTGGTCACCACATTAGATGCCGATTACTCTAGATTCGATCCGAGTAAAACCCCGAGAAAAAACGGTAAAGTATATTAAACCATTTGATCCATGTTTTACATCCAAAAGTCTCAAATAACTTCCATAAATAGCAAAAACCTTTCCTTTATATGTTGATCTTCTGTAGGAAGTTATTTGAGATTTTGGTATAAATAATGTTGAGCAAGAAAGAAGGAAAGAGAACACCATATCGTGTTGGACATTCACTAACTGAGTCACTAGGCTTATTTTTTTCTTTATTTGAAGAATTACTTGGTTTTATTTTATTGATCAATCTTTCTCACAGTTCTGGATTTTGGATGGGAAAAGCCATGGTTAAGTAAGCAGATGCGTCACTATATCATGTGCAGCCAAAATGATTGACATTTGGCACATAAGCGTATTAAAATAAAGAAAGTAAAGTCATTTGGTCCAGCTATAGTCACCGTAACAACACCGCCGGTTGCTCCTCTCCTATCCACAATTCCATGCTTTACTGGTTGTTGTATAATGACCAGACTTGACCTCCACCCCTAAAAAGAGAAATGGACATTTTACCCTGAAACATATTTCAACAATTTTGAAGTCGGTTCACAGTGCTAACTGGAGCTCTCCAAAACAGAATGGTTAATTAAATTCATCCATCAGTTCCCATGAATCAATCTCATCAAACAGTTCAGTAAGCAAAAGCATACCCAAAAAGCAAGCAGAGAGCTGCAAATATGGGGAACACTGGCTGCGACGTTAACGGCGACCTGATTGTGACCATGTTCAGCGAGCCAATACCATGGATAGGGCTTTACGTAGCAGCAGCATCTTTCGCTTGTGCAATTGCCATGGGTGCAGATCTTTTCCGCGGTTTCCGCCAACGAAAGCTTTGGTTCCCCAGCAAGTGGTTCTCCATCAATGCCACTTCACTCACAATAATCGCCGTGGCCGCCAAATTTTCCGTCGATTTAAACAGTCCAATGCCCCGACGTGTTGATCAGCTATCCAAGCTAAGCAGCAGCGCGTTGATCTGCACGGTAATGAGTAATTCCATGCCTTCCCTTGGGGCCATGGACAACAGTGATATCTTAACCAATATTATAGCTTTAGCAATATTTGTGATTACCGTCATCGTGAACATATGCATCCAGTTGGGAACCGGTGTGATCTATCTTTACTGGAGAGAGCATGCAGTAATTATGTTTTTAATGCTTATGTTGCTTGTAATCTTGAGCTTCTCAGCTTTGACTGTGCCAACCACTAAGAAATATTTCGAAATGAAGTGTAACAAGAAGTATGAAATGGCTTTCAAAGAATGTTCAAGCTCAAATGGAACTCGTAAAGCTCCGGAAAAGGTACTCAAGCACAATCTAATGAAATTCTGGATGATGGCTCATACCTGCAGCCCACAATTCGTAATGGGGCGTTCAGTTACATGTGCCGCCGCAGGTGCACTCTGTCTCCTGACTGCCATGGCTTTAGCAGAGGCCTTGCTGCACTCCTACTTGATGCCTCAGTCGCTGAAATTTTGCACTGGAGACTCTGACTACAAGTGGTCAACTATGCTGGTCCTTGTTACACAGACAGTTGCTGTAGGAGTTGGTACTGTTGCCCCAGCAATCAGATGGTTCAATGCTGTAAGTTACAGATGTCCAACAGTTGGAATGAAACACTGCAGAAAAGCATTTGAGGTCGAGAAGTACTGGACCAAACGTCTGCTGGAGATGAAAGAGTGCCCATTAACTGTGCGAATCCAAAACAGGAGGTGCAGGAAACTTGCACATGACACTAAACGTCAGTTGTTGAACTTGTGTATCGGAATACAGACTGGAATTGTGTTGGGTAGCAAACTAATTCAACTAATTTCTGTTTTGTCTGTAAGCCGGATATTGTTATTGACAGAGTACTGCAAAAAATTGAAGTTGTGCAAATGCAGGAACATTCAACATGACTCGGGGTCCGAGTCACAGTCAAGCTCAAAAGTGGATCTTAGCCGTTTTGTTTTGCATCTTGAAGGTGAGGAAGAACTAGTTGATCTGATGGTGAAGAACAACTTTGATGCTACTGATCATTGGCTGCGCAGGGGAAAAAGGAAGCAACCAAAACATCTCATGCAATTGTTAGAAAAATCAACCTTTTCAGATGGACTCAAGGGAGTGCAAGAGTTTGACAGTCACCTTGTTCTCTCTCTAGATGATGAAGAACCTCCAAACTGTTGGGCCCTTCCTGTAGCGACTCTAACAGCCATCGCAGTTGCACTTCCAAATGTGAATACCACTTTGGTTAAATCATTGATACGCAGCGTACATGAAGGCTTCATGTACGCCACACTCATAGAAGAGAAGCTGGATCCAAAGGGAGAATTGATTAACATCAGGAACGCAGCATCTGTTGTGTGGTCAGGAGTTGACCTCTATCACAAATGGCTAGATGTGGATCTTTACAAGCTATCCATCCCCGCAGAAAGCATCAAGGAAGTACTTGAGGGGCTTTCTGATGCTGCAAAGCACAGGTTTGCAGAGTTCAAGCAGACAAATATGTACCACTGGCAAAAGGGAAGTCCATCAAAGTGGCCCATCAAGGTATTGGCTGCTAATTCCATGTACAGACTAAGCCAAACAATGCTAAAGAGACATGAAAGCAGTGCAACCCAAATGGGTGAGACATTATTTGAAGCAATAACTGTCATGATATCTGATATACTAGCTGCTTGTCTCACAAACTTGCAACACGTAATAATCAAATCTTTGAGCAGCAGGATTGAAAAGAGGGAAGAGTGCGTACGAGATGCAGTTTTCCTCCTTGGTAAAACAGAGTGGATTTTGAAACTTCTTGACCAAAAAGAACTAGCCAATTTGGGCTCAGATCAAAATGCAAACATTGATGAGTGGCGCTCACTTCAGAATCGAAATAACCCTTTGCCCTTGGTTCCATCTTCGGAAAAGAGCAACATAGCTTCTTGCGAACTGTACCTGACCATTGCGTAAGAGTTACAACTTACAACCCTGGATTTGGAAAGAGCCAGCTTATGAGTATGATTTTGAGCAATCCATGAAATAGCTTCTATTTTTCCTTTTTGTATTTTGTGTTTAGATAGACTTGCAGGTCATGTACATTTGTGAAATAGATAACTTATATGTAGAATAAGAACTAAATTTTGTCAATTATGTTAAAAACCCAATTATATTAGCACAGTTCCAACACAATTCCAGGACACAACAGAAAAGCTTGCAATCTTACTGGAAGAGGCACATAGAGTATAGACATGCAAAACATAAGCACCGCAGCAACATATGACCAGTTAGAAATAAAAGTTGAGTAACACAAGAAACATTCCCACAACCATACATTACTTTGTATCTGTATGAAAAAACGGGTTCAGATGTCTTTTCAGATGGTAAAAGCAAAACACTTCGAATATAATGCAACAACTCAAGTGTCAAGTCACTTGATAGAACCATCTGTTAGAGAATTAAGTGAGCCCTAATTACAAAGAAGTACCACCAAATGTTAAATGTAGAGCAAAAATGAAGCAAGTGAGTTGTTCACAAAGTCTGATGTAAATATGTGGAATAAACTAAAACATGCTGCCTGGGTTACCTTTCAGAGCCTAGTCCAGGTATCAAGGGAAAGACCTTCTGCAAATGCCTGTCTTCTAGGCACCATTACACAAAACCTTAAGAAAAAATAGATGCATGATAGAGTTCAAATAGAAATTACATTCTGAAAGCTCATTCTTGCAACAGAGAGACTAGGCACTTCCATGCAGGATCTTGGTGATGGTGGTAAAGAGTCAACCGTGAGACTTCTGGTGGTTGGCATCAAATACGCTATTAGACCTATAAATGCTATGGGGCAATACTTATAAATGGGTAATAATTTTCCATGTATTAACGGAAGTACCAAGTAAAGATATTAGATTTTGGCGGTAAATAAGAACAAGTGGTATAGGTGGTGAGTAGCCAGAGCCTAGAAGAGGCTTGTCCTTGACATCTTGTTAGTGAAGAGGTGCCTCAAACAATCCTGTATGCATAGAAGTTAAACTTGTTCCCAAAGCACAGCATATGCAAAATCCTAGAAAAGAGAAACAAAAAGCCTTACATAGGAATCTTAAACAGAAAGTTCAGACATCCTTAACACACATTGAAGATGGTAGTATTATCATTGTAACTGCAATAGCAACCCAAATAAGCAAACCTGGGACATCGTTATGTGAAGGCAGACTTCATGCATTACGGAACCATAAACTAGCTGAAATGGGGATCAACATATACCGCTCCAATTAACAGAAAAGACCTCCACAATGCTTTCCTAACTGATAAGACTTATATCCAATCTCACACAGTCTTCACAGCTTGGACTAGCAATTTCTTACATCATATGATGGTTGATACAAAAAGACAACATCAATTAGGGAGAAACGAAAAAGAGTGTGAAAATCTGCAATAACAACTTCACAGCATATGCTAAGTACATCAATCTTCTGTTGAGGTCATGATGTCGTTGGAAGCAAAAGCCAACAAAGTTGAACTAAAAGGAAACTTAGGTACAACATGCACAGGGAACAAGAATAGTGATGTCAAAGGCTAAGTATATTTAGCCATATGCAGAGGTTCTTGAGTCCATATCTCCAGCCCTATATGCATATGCCCACGAATAAATAAAATAAGACAGAAAATAAATAGACTAGACCAGGATAAGCAAACACAAAGTGGAGCAAGATAGTTGGCAGTAGATTTTTATCAACGATGCTACACTCACAAGCACTTAATATTACACAGCTATGACCAATTTCAGAAGCTTATGGACTGTGTGTATTGTGCAAATGCTTGCTGCAGTTTAGATAAAGAAACTATCGATAATTATATTTATCAGGACTGCCCGAGACTCCTATCATCTTTCTTTTAGGTGTGAGAATATACCCATGCGCCTAGAGAGACATTGCCTCTGGTGGAAAACAACACATGACTTACAATCCAGTATCTTTTAAGAAAGTGGTTAAACAGTCCAGATAGAAGCGCAAGTCATATAATTATTTTCCTGCTAGACCACTGAAACTACATTTTCAAAGCTTATAAAAGAGGCATCTAGTTACAATAAGTTGACAAAAACCACAAATCAAAATGTTGATACATAACCATTCCATTTTAATTGAGCCAAAAATTATACCATTATGTTGTCTCGGGCAAGGGTTTAAATAGGCATATAACAAAAATGCCTCATGCAAGAACTTGAGCAACAGTAACATCTTGCAAGACAGTATGCGGTAATGATAAACCGGCCCTTCTTACCAAAAGTATAAGATCATCGGATCTTGTTAAAAAAAAGAGTGCCTCAACTTATACTGCCAGTTCCTTGTAAAAAAAACAGGCATATTAGCAAACTGAAAAGTGTAAGCAAGTCTGCAAATAGGAAGAGGAATTCGCATAGGACCAGTAGGTAGTAGAGTTACTACAAAACTTTACAGTCATTCCGTGATTAACATAGTTTCAGAATTCATAAGCATCACTGGAATCATAATGTTACCATATCCACCTTCACAGCAAGCAACTATGAAGCTTTCATTCATGAATTGTGTAAATTCGAAGATTGATGAGCTTGGAAATATAACACCACACACAAAAACCAGATAGGAGTCCCATTTTCATAGCACTTCCGAGTACCAACACCAAACAAGTCATACTATTGGAGAAACTCCAACCTGATAGTAGCCAAGAGTACTCAACCACGTTCTTTAATGCTTTTGATCATCATTCATCAAAACCAGGATCCACTTTTCTCTCGCATGACAAGTTAAAGACTGTCTCTAGCTCAAGTATTATCTATTATTAGACTGTAGCCCGCACAAAAATTAAAACCATGGGACCACAGAAGAAATAATTCAACTATGGAGGTTCAGAGTTATAGAGTTATTCAGCACATTTTTGTTCATGTAAGTCAAGCGCAGACTAGCAAGGGGTGTTTTCAGTTTCATTAGCATGCTGAACAATTTTTAAATGAACATCTTGGGAAAGATATGTAAAAACTAAACAATCATTTCGATATGCCAGGGAAACAATTGAAAGACTACAAGGATCGTGCTTTAAGTGTTAAAAAAATGGATCATGAAGCTATGTGTTAGAATCGACAGATTAGCTCATCACAGAATTAAGTAAAAAATGGTTGGGACTACAATACAAATTTGCTAGGCAATGCTGTCTCGCTTTCCAACTTTAGGTAAAACAAGAATTCATTTCAAAGATGACAACTCAGGAACATAACAAAAGTGAGAAAATATTTTATTATGTACTCGCCCATTTAATCTCAGTCATCGTCAGAAAATACCATTTTTCTCCTATCCTAGCAACAGGATGAATAATGTGCACATACAAAGACAAACACAAAGAGCCTCTAGGCATGCGTCGCAGAGGCATGCCATCTTATGCAAAATCAGAAGCATGTCCTAAAGTTAATCAAACCCAAAAGCATGAGATTTTGAGAAAGAAAAAAGCACAAAAGACAAGGAAAGTCTCAAAGCAGTTGTCATTGGTAGCATCATCACACAAATTGGAAATGGAAAACTAAGTTGTTTAGAGGTTCCCACTTCCCAGGTGCTTTTGCAAATCACACTTTCCTAACAACAATAAGTCAGACATGATGATTCTACCCTGTTATTATAATTGCCTTGAACACATATAAACTTAACCATCAATTGCAGAGGGACATCCAAAATTTATGCAAGCTCTCATTAATTCCCAACCATAATCTGTATCGCTCATCATTAAAAATACAACCAACAACACTGATTGCAGTAGCTTGTAGCAATTCTAATGACTTTCAAATTAACTCACTCAATAAACTTTAATACTTCACATCTTCCACTTTACTTTTTCTAATAAAGCGCGGACAATGAAAACATCCAAACAGCAACCCATAGAAGCAATTGAAAAATGCATTAGAAACAATAGCAAATTCCACCAATTCCTCAAAATATTCATTTATATTAATCAAACTCCACAAGCTTAATTATACAACCCTAACCCCCCCAAAAAAATTAAAACCTAATATCATATCCCCAACAAAAAATTCCAACTTGTGTGTAGAACCTGGAAAGCAGAGCGCACGAATCATTCATCGTCGCCAAATTTCTTAGGTTTGCGATAAGTTTCTTCGAGGTGCTTGGCCATGACGAGCCCGGTGTTAGCTAGCTTCATTAGGTTAGGGATGTTGTAGTTCTGCGCCAGGTACACGCCGAAAACCATACCGGAGATGTAGGGGAACCCGCTCCGAATTATACCCATCACTCTAATCTAGCCTGCAACAGAAAACGACTTGTTGTTTGGCTTCAAGGGTTTCAATGCATATTTATGCTCGCGGTCGCGGGAAGATAAGAGAAGGATTCTCTGACCCTTCGCGCAAGCTTTCAGTGCTTCGTTCGTTACTCGTTTGTAATCAAAATCAGTATAACATCTCATAGTGGAGAGGAAGGCAAGGAAAAAACTCCGTTGAAACGACGTCGCTGGCTTGAATGGGCCACCACCACAACCTGGCCCACTTCTGTGTCTACGATCCATACCATAACAATTGTTGTGACTAATCTCGTTCGAGTTCAGCTCCCAAAAAATGGTGACTTTTCAGCATAGTTTTAAAAATCGGCCTGACCCGATAGTCAGACCGATGAACCGGTGACCCAAAGAGGATTTTGGGTCGGTTCAGCTATCTGACCGGACCTGCACTCCGACCGGAAAAAATCGATCTACCCGGTTAGTTTTTACAAAACCAATGACCCGGTCGACCCGCTATCCAACCGACCGGTTCAATGCCTCTCATCCAAAACGACGTCATTTTGATTATTTTTTTTTTTTAGAATTTGGAAATTTTGATGGGCAAGCCCAACAAAATTTAAAAACCAGCCGGTTCAATCTGGTTCAATCCGGTTCAATTATCTAAGCTTGAACGGTTCGTTGTGTGAACGGTTCACACTGTACCAATGGGTTAATCTGGTTGAACCCGGTTAAATTCAGTTTAACGGGTTAGTCCGGGTCGGTTTTTAAAACTATGCTTTTTAGCATAGTTTTTCTCAATTTATAAGATTCGAACTCGAGATTTTGGTTAGACAAACCCTTTACCAAACTCATTCATTGATCAATATTTTTATATTACTCCCACCGATTTTTTATAGTTGTCCATTTTGGCTAAAATTTTGTTTGTAATTAATTGTGGTATTTATAATTTATAGGAGGTTAGTTGGTATTTTTTAATTCTAGTTTTTATCTTTCCCATGAGTTATAAAGTCTAACTCAATCAATTTAAAGCACATTAATTTTAGACTGGTCAATTTAAAATGAAGTAATCAATATGGTGAAAATAGATAATTAGCGGAGTGTATTTGTATCCAAAATTAATGATTATCTTGGTCTGTGTAAATATAGTTAAAAAGACAACTATAAAAAATAAGAGGGAGTAATTATTTATTTATACATTAATTTGTGTTTTTAAAAAAAAAAGAATTTATCCCAACCAAGTAAATAAATACTTCCTCCGGACTTTATTAATCGTCACTTTAGGATAGTAAAAATCCGTAGGACAATGATCTTTGATCTTATTTTATTCCACATTGTTTCATTTTTACTCCTAATTTCCACTCAAATTACCACACCATCATTAAATTGGGTTGATTCATAAAAAAAAGTTGTCATTTGCATAAAATATATGCTTCGAAAAAGATAAAATGACAAGTATTATGAACAGTAAGAATCCGTAGGAAAATGACAATTATTGAAGTCAAGAGGGAGTACCTTTTAGTTTTTTTATAAAGGCAAGTATCTAAGAGTTGAACTTTTGTAGATAATAATAGTTATGGAAAAAAAAATTGTGTCCGAATTATCCTTTAATAATTTTAGGGCAAATTATATAAAAAAAAATTATAGTTTACAAATTATTTCACTTACGATGCTATAATTTCTAAAGTTGCAATAAAATCCTATAGTTTTTTAAAGTTTCGATTTGAACATTTTTATTAGTTTAACAATTCAAATAAAATTGTAAAAAATGGTAAAAAAAATATAAATTTGGACAAAAAAAATATAACAAATATAGTATAGAGTATAAGAGAATAAAAAAACTAGTTTAATGTTTTTTTAAGATTTTATATTTAACGTTTACTTCTTTTTATTATTTTAAAAAAGTTATTACTAAATTTTCAGACTACTATATTTGTCACATTTTCCCTCTAATTTTCTTATGTTCTAGCAAGTTTTTACTATTATATTTAAATTTTTTAACTATTAGAAATGTTTAAATTGTAACTCTTAGAAAACTATAAAGTTTTTATTGCAACTTTTAAAAGTGTAAAGACCAAAATGAAATATTTTATAATGTATAGAGTTTTAAAGTAGTTTACCTATAATTTTTTCTTTTTCTTTTTTTCCGGCAAGTATCCTCTCAAGTCTCAAATAAAACTAATTTCGAACACCGTCGAACCTTAAAAAAAAATAGTTCTTTCAATATGATTTTTCTCTATCCTCTAACTTCAAATTCGAAACCTTTATTAAGTTTACCAATAATTTTAAGTGGGTTTTTTTCCTTTGAAATTGAAGACCCACGTCTCCGAGTATAATCGTGCAGTGCTAGAATATCGGTTTTAATACGTTGGAAAACCTTGTACTATTCAATTTTGGAGAAATTATTGGGTGTTCCAGGAATAACCACTTAAACACCTGAGTTGGCATACTATATTCAATAAAAATCTGACATCTATTAATTCTTTCCATGTAGGAAATTCTACGTAAGAAAGAGGCAGATTGTAAAAGTTAAGGGCCGAAAAATCTCTCATTTTACTTTTTCTATTTTTCTGAAATCCTCTGATTTCACTTTTCTAATAGAAAACTGTAAATCGTGTTTATTTCGTACTAAATATAAAATTTTTTCAAATTTTAAAAATTAAAAAATGTGTTTATTCGTAGTAATTTCTAAATTTTCTCCTTCCTTTTTTCTCCAGTTGGGCCAGGAACAATCCCGGCCCATGACCAACCAGTCCCCGGTGTCCCAACCTTTCCACATTCCTCCTCCCAATCGCCACCGCCTCCAACGATGGCGACGCCGCAGTTTCTCTACTCCTCCCAATACTCCGACGGCATAACGGTGGTCGGCATCTCCATGTGCACCGTCATAATCTGCGAAACCATCTCCTGGATCCTAATCTACCGCGAAACCGAAACCCCAAGCCAAGAAATCGAAATCCAAGAAATTATGCAGTTCAAATCAAGAAATCCAAGCCAAGAAATAGAAACCCCAAGCCAGGAAATCCAAATCCAAGAAATTATGCAGTTCAAATCAAGAAATCCAAGCCAAGAAATCGAAACCCCAAGCCAAGAAATCCAAATCCAAGCCAAGAAATCCAGCCGCGACCTGTCTCTCTTCAAGTTCAAATCCGGCGCAGTCGTCGCGAAGCTTCCTTTCCAGCCCATAGCACTTGTGAGGAAGATGAGCCACAGAAGAAGAAGGGCAATTTTGGGTTTAATAAAGTTTCATTAAAGAGAACAAGAAACTCGTGTTTTTGGTTTAGAAAAGAAAAAATTCCAAAATTTGGAAAACACTTTTTTGACATCTCCAAAATTAGAAGTTTTTCCGGAAAAGAAATTTTTCTTTTCGTTTTCTGAATTGGAAAACTACTCAAGGTAAATACAAAATTCTTTTTCTTCTCCAGTTTTCTACAAAACAGAAGTTTTTCTAGAAAAACCTCCCAGGTAAACAACCCTAATTTTTTTTTTCCTTTCTCCTGCACTTGTCTTTTTTCTTCGTTCTCTCTCTCCCTCCTCCTCAACCACCTCCGTAACTAATCCCCGACCACCATCACTTCAGCCGCAGCCGCAAGCACCGCCACCGCCTCCACCTCCGCCTCCATATCCTCCACAACTGTAACCATACGCAGCAGTTCTCTGCTCGATTCTCTCCCTCTCTTTAAATTCAGCTCCATCAACCGCCGCTCCTCTTCCACGGTCGACTGCGCCGTTTGCATCTTCAAATTCGAGCCGTCTGATCTCCTCCACCTCCTACCTCTCTGCTGCGTTGACAAGTGGCTTCAATTCAATCAAACTTGTCCGCTCTTCCGATCTCTAATTCAGGCTTCCGATTCCGATATCATCAAGGCTTTATCTAGCTTCGGTGGCGATCAATTGGCAAAGAGTTTCAAACATCACTTTTGTTAATGAGGGATTCAATAAAGTATGTCCTTTTCTTATTTCCCTCTTCTGGGTTGTCATTAATTGTTCAGTTTCTTACCAAAAGTCATCATTTGAATGTCTGGTTTAATATAGGGATGTTGTTTTTGTTCTTGGTAAAAAAATTGCAGATAGAGAGAAGGAAGAAGATAGACGAAGTGCAGGAGAAAGAAAAAAAACTTTTAACTTTTACAATCTGCATCTTTCCTACATGGAAAGAATGAATAGATGTTAGATTTTTATTGGATAAAATATACCAAATCATATTTAAGTAGTCATTCCCGGAATACCCGATAATTTCTCTCAATTTTGACAGTTAGCATCATCTACTATTAATTTTGACACTCGGAAAAACCAAAAAAGGGTCCCTGCGTTCTATTTGATTGACTTATTTCAGCCCTCTATTTTTTTCGCATTTTAAAACATCCTCACACTTTCATCGAATGATTTATTTCATCCCTCACCCTAACGCCATCCATTTTTTCCGTCAGTTTGCTTACGTGTCTTGCCACGTCAATTTTCATGTCACCGACTGCTGACATGTCACGCCACATAGGCAGAAATAATCGGGTCGAGCTCGAAACGGGTCGCAAAATCGGGCAGCCCGATTTTGCCTGAAACGATGCCGTTTCAACAAAATAAATTACCCTTTTACTGAAACAGCGCCGTTTCACCAAAGAAAATTACCTTTGGTACTGAAATAGATTCAGTTCCCAAACCCTCCCAATTTCACAACATTTTTCTCAATTCCCCTCGCGATTCTTCTCCATCTCCATCCTTTTCAGCTAAATTCTTGATTCAAGTCCCTATTTCATTCGATTTTCCTCTCAAAAACCCTAAGAAACTCAATTCCCCTCGCGATTCTTCTCCATCTCCATCCTTTTCAGCTAAATTCTTGCTCGCAATCAATTCTCGAAGGCGTTAGTTCCTCGTAGTGAAGGATCTTTGGGTGTTTTCTGCTAATTCTCTGACGGGTATGTGTTCTCGTTGAATGTATCGTATTACTGTCGTCTTTCCCTACCCCTTTTCTCCTAGAAACGAAATACGTGCTTTAAATGGCCCCTGAACAACTGTTTTTTTTTCTAATTTGGTACCTGCATTTGTTTTAAAATATGTTGTCTGTATTATACAGGCTGGATTGGATATGTGTGTTTCTAGTTACTACTACCATTGGTATGTAGTATGTGCTGGATATTTACTACTGCCACTGTCATAGTTTAAGTTGTTGTAACTTCTCCTGTTTTTAGATGAATAAGAATAAAAGAAAAAAAAAAACAAAAGAAGAAGAAGAAACAAAGATAATGTATTGTTCTGTATTACTGTCATCTTTACCCTTTTCTCCTAGAAACGAAATACGTGCTTTAAATGGCCCCTGAACAACTATTTTTTTTCTAATTTGGTACTTGCATTTGTTTTAAAATATGTTCTGTATATACTTACTGTAAATGGCAACTGTATTGACTTGTCTTATTGCGTTGGTTGATTTGGCAGGGAAACAGTGTGGGGGAGTAAAATGACTGCTTTTAGATATCATATTGGTGGGAAATTTATTAGGACATAGAGTGAATGGATGTATGTTGGTGGGACTGAATTTGAGGATGTAGTTGATGCTGATGTTGTTTCATTTTTTACAATACTGGACAAGTGTGGTGAACTTGGTTTTACTGACATTAAAAAGTTATGGTATGTTGAACACTGTGCTGGTATGAGGTTAAGAGAAACCCTTAAAGTTTTAGATGGTGACAATACTTTGGGGGGTTTCATTAAGTATGTACTTGTAAATGCTGATGTGAATATATATGTAGAGCATGGTTCCTTACTGCATCCTTATTTTGATGCTCAAAATCTGAAGACCATGTGTGATAGGCTGGGCATATCAGAACATGGATATATGGTAGGTGGTGTAAGTGAGGAAGGTGGGTCCAGTAAGGGTAAATGTGTTGTTGAGGAGGGGGAATTTGATGGATATGATACGGAGCATGGGGAGAGTGAATACGAGTGTGATGAAATAAGTAACAATAAAAGGGACCATACGAGTAATGAATACTAGGTTGACTGTCCATACCTGTCTGATGAAGAGGACAAGGAGTTAACTAACTTCCGTGAGAAGAAGATAAGATTCAGTTCCAGGAGGGAAAAAAAGAATGAGAGAAACCAATGTGTAGAGGAAGAAGCAGATATCCAAATACCAGCAACAAAATATTGTGGCCCAAGTGGGGTGGGTGGTCTAGAGGTGCCTAGGCCAACAGAAGAATGTGGCCCAAGTAGGGTGGGTGGTCCAGAGGTGCGTGGGCCAACAGAAGAATGTGGCCCAAATGGTGCAAATGGTAATTCTGATGACTTTGTTGAAGAAATCGCAAGGGAAATGAACAGAAGAGATAGAGGCTGCCAAAATACTGGTCCTGCTGCTGTAGAAAATAATGAGGTATCTTTTGACTCAGATTCTGTGGGAATCTTCTTGAGTTCTAGCAACGACAGTGAGGAAGAAGAAGGCAGAAGAATTCCATTTAGAAGACCTCGATTCGAAAAAGGTGAGAACTTTCCACTGTTTTCACTTTGTATAGTTTTCTCTAATAAGTCTGAGTTTAAGAAAGCTATGGAGAGACATGCTATACACTTAAGGAGAGATGTTAGGTTTAAGCAGAATGATGGCATAAGGTGTAGGGCTGTGTGCACAAACAGTGACTGCAACTGGAAAGTTTTATGCTCCATTGATGGGAGATTTGGTCAATGGATGGTGAAAACTTTAGTTGCTAATCATACTTGTCCAAAACTGTTTCACATCTCTTGTCTGAGCTACAAAACTTTAGGTCAGTGGTTTATTACTCATTTGAAGAAGGTAACTTTGAAGATGATTGTGGCAGAAATGAAAGACCACTTCACTAGCCAAACGAAGATAAAAGTCTCTAGAGGGCAGTGTATATATGCTAGGCAAAAGGTTGTTAATCATTACATTGGTGATCCTTTGAATGAATTTGCAAGGCTTGAGGATTATGTTGAGGAGTTGAAGAAGAGTAATCCTGGCAGTACAATAGTCATGGTGGAGGAAGGTGGAGTGTTTAAAAGGATGTATGTGTGCTTTGCTGGGGTTAGAAAAGGGTTTAATGTTGCTTGTAGGAAGATCATTGGATTAGATGGTTATTTTTTGAAAGGACCATTTAAGGGAGAAATTCTGTCAGCTATAGGAAGGGATCCCAATGACCAAGTATACTCAATTGCATGGGTTGTCGTTGGTTATGAGTGTAAGGAAACTTGGAAATAGTTTTTGGAACTGCTCATGCTGGATTTGGATATAGCTAGAGGGAACTTTATCTACGCTGCTGATGGTGCTCTTGTGATTGCTTGTGGGGAAGGATTCACCTTTATATCTGACCAACAAAAGGTACATAGTCACATCTACACTGTTTGTTGCTCATGCTGGAATTCATATGTTCACATTTTCGTATTTGCCTATATGTATGTGCAGGGATTAATCTTAGCAATTTCTAAACTGATGTCGGCTGCTATGCATAGAAGGTGTGCCAGACACATATTTGCTAAATGGAGGAAGGATCACAACAGTGATGAGTTGCATCAACAATTTTAGAAAATTTCCAAAAGTTCAACACAATCTGAATTTCTAAATGAACTGGAGGTTTTGAAAGGTATGTCACCTGATGCAATGTCTGATTTCTTGAAGATTTCACCTACTTATTGGTGCAGAGCCTTTCAAAACACTTCATGTTGTTATGATGCGGTAGATAACAATATGAGTGAGACTTTCAATAGCATGATTTTGGAGTCTCGTTATAAAAGCATTGTAAAACTTTTTGAAACCATTCGTAAGACTATTTTCAAGAGATTCAAAGATAGAAAGCTTTTCTTGAACAAGTTCAAAGATTGTCTGGGTCCAAAGATTTGGAAGAAACTAAACCGTAACAGGGAAGAAAGTGGAAATTTTTATGTTGACAGCAATAGGGATGATGGTTATGAAGTGCATCTAGACGAGGAAACTAGCTGGGTAGTCAGTTTGGAAAAATTAACTTGCACGTGTAGGAAGTGGGAATTGACTGGTTTACCTTGTGAACATGCATTCTGTGTCCTAGAAAATGAGTTAAACAATGCAGATATCACATGCTTTGTGTCAAACTGGTATAGTAAGCAGATGTTTGAATTTGCTTACAAGTACCCCATCTTGTCTGTCCAAGGAATAAAATTTTGGCCAAGAGTTGCAGTTACCACAATTAAACCACCATCATTCAAAAAAATTCCTAGTAGACCCAAGAAACTTAGGAGAAGAGAAGGTTGGGAACCTGCACATTGTGGAACAAAGATGAGCCGAAAAAACTTGTTCTATATGCAAGATTGTAGGTCACAATTCAACTACTTGCAAGAACAATCCATCTAACTAGGTAAATAATGTATTATTGTAATCTTATCGAAATAATTGGCATTTGCTGATAAATATGAAATTGAAGGATGCGGGACAACCATCAATTCCACCTCATGCTGAACCTGTGGATGAGCCATCAATTCCCAGTATCCCAACTCAAAGGAAAAAATAATGCTCATTATGTAAAAAAGAAGGCCACAATAAATCTACCTGTACCTCCAATCCTGCAAGCAAGGTAACTTTTTTTTATAAATAATGGACAAAGTTTGAAAAATTAAAAAGTTGATTATATTGTAATTTTACAGCGTTTACTAATGCATCGAGCTCTCAAGATGTACTCCCACCTCCTGCACAAATGCAACCTACACCAATGTCTGCTTCTCAGGTCTCGACTTCACAGGGGCAAGCTTCTGAAGCTTCTGATAGAACCCAACATCTCCTGCAAGAACTTAGGCAGGAGTGTGGCACTGCCCAACCTACCAAAGGGAGGGAAAAAAAATTGAAAAAAAAAAGTAAACTCCCCCAAGGTCTTGGCTGCTTTGTTGCAGAATCAGGCTGGACATGTTA
>NBIL01157315.1:0-13027 GCA_002752925.1 Viola pubescens var. scabriuscula | reverse complement strand
CCAAGCTCGCGGCCAATCCATGCTGTCCAGCTCCAGAACTGCAATTCTACTCCCATCTTCAACTCTGCACCAAATCATGAGAAAATCATGGCAAATCACCAACTTGTCTGTCTAAATCAATTAGAATATGCTAGTAAAACATGAGAAATAGACAGACTATCAGGAAGTTAGGGATTAAGTGGTTCTTAATCCTATAGTAACTCTGTGAACTGCAGATGAATATTCTTGCGTCGATGATTGCATCTCATATCTCATAGCCGCCTTGCCTCTACTAGGAGTTTGTCCAAATCTATTTTCTCATTCCCATCAATTTGTTGTCTTGATCAAGGAAACCTTCTTCCTTGGCCAAGACCGTTTTAATTGCTTTCTCGCATTTCTTTTAAAACCATCCCCCCAAAACCCCCCTTTTTAAGTGCAACTTTATCCATTTCAAGTACTCACATAAATTAGTCCATTTTCCCCTGTGGATCGAACATTTTACCACTAGCTACATTCATTTATTTTTAGTAGTAAATTGTAATAAATTTATATATGACAGTCGAGGATTTTAACGACGATCCGAATCCCCGTTAAATTTTGGCGCCATTGCCGGGGAGTTACGGTAATTAATTTTGTGTTTACTTGTTATTGTATTTCAGATATGGAGGATCGACCACGAGCCAAGTTGACCCTCAGGGAATTGAATCAAGAGACAAAGCCTACTACTCATTCTTGTCTCGATTTGCCACCAGTAGAGCATGACTGGACTATCAAGCCAAATATCATGCAGAACATCAAGAAGTTCTATGGTCATCCCGATGAAAATCCCTACATTCATTTAAGGATCTTCCATCTGGAAAGTGAAGCTCACAAACCTCAAGAAGACTTTAGATATAAGTCGGCCAAAATCTCATAAGATGGAAATATTTGGCCGCCATATTGGGTGTTGACTACTATAGATATAAGTCGGCCAAAATCTCAAAAGATGAAAAAAAAAACTTTTTTTCAAGAGTTAATGAAACTATATACTCAGAATTCGAAAGTGAGACGTGAATTTTCTTTTTAGGGGATTGGAAGTTGGGTTAGGCCCAACTGAAGATTTGTGATCTATTTCCTCCCAGGCTCTAGATATAAGTCGGCCAAAATCTCATAAGATGGAAATATTTGACCGTTATATTGGATGTTGACTACTATAAATATAAGTCGGCCAAAATCTCATAAGATGGAAAAAAAACTTTTTTTCAAGAGTCAATAAAACTATTTACTCAGAATTCGAAAGTGAGAGGTGAATGTTTTTTTTAGGGGATTGGAAGTTGGGTTAGGCCCAACGGAAGATTTGTGATCTATTTCCTCTCAGGCTCTCACCAAAGCCCAACTCAACATTTCCAAGAAAATTTATCGCGCGACAAAACACACATGCCACGTCATTTCGTCTTCGTAGCCAAATGCAGCTTCGCGAAACGACGGTGAGTTTGACTTATCTTAAACTCCCGCGTCTCGTATGGCAACCTCCATGTCGGCGATCTCCTCCTCCCTCCCTCGCAAAGCGCTCCGACCACCGCCACTACCATCTTGGAAAGTCTCACGCAAGTCAAGCGCCAGGCACGTGAGTTTCGATAGAATCCTTCCCCGAGCGTCTGGAATCTCTTGCGATTACTCTTGCTTCGAGGTCAGTGAGATTACACTCTAGTGTCAGCTTAGGATCGTTCACACGCATTTACTTGAGCGCTGAAACGATGCCGTGTTTTAAGGTTAAAGATGTTAGTTATCGACCTCCAGGAACGGAATTGGACCTCTTAAACCAAGTCAGTTTTTCGCTCCTGCAAAATCGGTATTTCCATTTCCTTTTGTGTTTATTTTTAAGGGTTGGATTTTTGTTGGAAGATTTGAAAAACTAGTGAATAACAAGCTTTTATTGTGCTACATTGTTTTCCTTTTGGTTGTTGTAGGTTTGGCTTGATTTTCGGGCAGAGTGGGAGCGGGAAAACTACTCTCTTGCAGGTATTTTGTAGTTTTTATGGAGGCTTTACCGTTTTGACTTCAGTTTAGAAGATTGTCTAATTGTTTTTGGCGACTGGCAGCTTCTTGCCGGGATAAATAAACCGACTACGGGGTCCATATGCCTTCAAAGATATGGTAGTGATGGTAATCCTAGTGGAAATCCAGAACAGTTGTCTTCTGAAAGAGTTGGAATTGTTTTTCAGTTTCCTGAGAGGTAATGTATAATGGGACTGTATGCTCCATTTTCTTGCAATTCTGTAGCTTTAGTTGTAAGAATCTTATATGCTGCTAGTGCTAACTAGGTATTTCGTGGCGGACACTGTGCTGGATGAGATAATATTTGGATGGCCAAGGCAAAAAGGAAGTAACGAGTTTAAGGAACAACTTGCTTTGAATCTCCAAAGAGCTGTTAATTGGGTAACCTTCTTTTGTTAGCACTGTTTCACTACTTCTTTTGGGTTGTTTTTCTGGAGCCTATAGTTTTAACATTATTTGTTATTGCTGATTATAAATATGTCCTCTTATTTAATCAATTACATAAGGTTGGATTGAACGGGATCCCATTGGATAAAGATCCTCACTCACTAAGTGGTGGTTACAAACGCCGACTAGCATTGGCAATCCAGTTGGTAAGGTCCAGCAATACACTACTGCAGATGCTTTAACTTTTGCTTATTGGATTTCATAATTTCATAACTATTTGTATATATGCCGTGATTGAATCAATGGTGACATCAAATATGATGCTCAGGTACAAGTCCCTGATTTGCTGATATTGGATGAGCCTCTCGCAGGACTTGGTATGAGCCATGTTTTATGTTCTTAACTGACTCCAAGCTTTTTTGCATTTCAGTAGCCATGATATATTAAGGATTTCCAGAAGTTAATGAATAGTTTAGCATTCAAGCCAGAAAGACTGTAGTTTTGGATAGGTCACAAAGGAATTCTCTAGATTTTTTTTCAAATAATCTGCCAAAAAATTGGCTAGAATTGATTTTTTTTTAAATAAGCACCGACTACAATTTTATTCTAATGGATTTGATTTATTTTATCTTTCTGGTTACCTGCAATATTTGGCTCTACAGAATTGGGGGATTCTTCCCATCTTTAAGCTTCTGTTTCCAAGTTTGGCCCATTTACCTCCCTTTGGGTGGGGGAGAGGTATCACCACATTACCAGTGCCGTTTGAGTGACTTTAATTAAGTTATGTTAAAGTTCAGATGACAGTTTGCTTATCCTAACATATAGTTAGCCTTTTGGCTATTGACAATCAACCATGTAAATACTCATGATTATGGAAGGTTTTGTTATAAGCACATAAGTTTGCTTACTCTAACATACTGCAGCAATTTTGATTGAATCTTGTGAATGCTACTTTTGATATCAGATTGGAAGGCACGTGCAGATGTGGTAAAGCTTTTAAAGTACCTGAAGAAAGACTTAACTATACTTGTTGTCAGCCATGACCTCAAGTAAGTCTGCTTTACTCATCTTAAAAGTCATCTTTTTTTCTTTCTAACTATTTTCCTAAGTTTCCTATTCTTATCTGTTGTTTTTACCAGAGAGTTGTCGACTCTTGTTGATTGTTCTTGGAGGATGCAAATGGGTGGACTTCTGAGGGAAGAGCAGCTTCCAAAATAATTTGGAAAGTTTTTATCACCTAGCTTTTCTATGGATGATGCTGCAAGGTTTGAACCTGATTGTTCTACTCTTACAGTGACTTCTATTTTTCACAAACTGGAACTGAATGAAAAAAAAGTCTGCGCAAAATTACTTAAAATGAAATATAAGTTTGGCTTTTGTAATCGGCACACTTTGACATTACTTGCTTGTTGCATGGATAGGCATATGGTAAACATCCTAAACTAGAACTGTGATTTGCATCGTTTCAACCTGTCTTCTCTCCATTCCAGATTTGACTATCTTATTCATATTCTAAAGCATTTTGTTTCATTCTGGTATGCTAATTGTTGGAAGATGGATTTTGATAAATATCTGACATTGTCTGGCCTTATCTTTAATCATGAGGTGCTAAATTCTACTCCCTCCGTCTCAAATTAAATGACGCTTTTGGATTTTTGCTTGTCTCAAATTAAATGACGTTTCACTACTTTTTAGGTGACTTTTTGTCTAACTTTACTAATTTACCCCTTATTATTGAGAAGAGATGATTAGTGGGAGTAATAAAGTAGGTAAATTAGAATAAGACAAGAGGGTACTATTGTTAACTATAAACTTAAAAGGCATGAAAAGTGATTTCCTCGGTATGTGTAAAACACCAAAGAAGTCATTTAATTTGAGACGGAGGGAGTAGGTATTAGGCATAGCAATTAATTATTCTTCGTTTTGGCTGAATGTTTATCAGCATGAATTGCTTAAGTCTACCTCTTTCTTTACTTTTGCTCTTGTGCCTGTTCATAACATGTAGTGATAGATTTTGTGATTAGTTACATGTTCATGGAGTTTAGAACTCAGTGCGTGTTCAGTTGACATGTACACATGGTTCGAATATTGTCTTCTAATTAGAAAATTTACATAGTACCAGGTGCTCACAGTTTTATTGTCACACGGGTTTATAAGATGGAATATCTAGTACTTTGTCCATCTTTTTTAGTTCATCACCACTCAGCCACTCACAAACAAATACACACTCAAACAGATCATACCATTTAACACCAATATGCTAGATTATTGTCTCCTTGCTACAGCTCCAGCACCAAGTCTGCAGTGCAAATATTAGAATAATCAGTTATATTCATCAATAAACTATATCATCTCAACACTCTATATTGAGGACGTCAATATGGTCAGTACTAATTTCCCTCCTATTATTTCTAAGAAAAAAAAATGAAATTACATATGTGAAAAACATGCTATGACTTCTGTTAGGGTTTTGGCCTGCACACACTACGCAAAATATCTTACAACTTTCATACCAAACACCAACATGAGTTGATATGCAGAAATATGTTTTCCTTTTCAGACATGTAAAAAAAAAACAAGAAAAACAGGAATCCTCCTAAAGGCTTAGGACTAAAATTATGATATATCTGATTATCTCTCATACCTTATTCTCCCATACCATGCTTAATATATTTATTATGTCATATTGATCTTTATATTTTAACAGAGATTTGATAATGGTTTCTAGCAGAGCAATGCTTAATTAGACAGACAAAATTGTTATTTGTGTTATATCTTATTTGAAATTTTGATGACCAAGATGTATCAAGACTTACAGTCTGCATCTGTCTTGATCCAGTACTCTCTAGTCTCACTTGAGATATTGCCACTGAGGTCATCTTGGGGCTGCCTTAAGCTGTTCTTGTGGCATTGGATCCATTCCATTGACTTGGGTCGTGGAAGAAAGTTCCTGTTCTCTTTTTCCTGGTGCATTGAGTCTGCACAGTAGCCACCATTTTGCAGATTCTTCTTTGTCTTCTCTTTATGCAATTTTGTACACTCTTTTTCAGCTACAAAGTTTTCAGGATGGACTTTCCGATGGAACACTTTTAGTACCTGCATGCCAAATTTTAACATTCTAGCAAGCATTATCTAATTTATTTAGAAAGACTAAAAGATCCAACTTCTAAATAAATTTTGTAAGCAAGGGTCTTATTTATGGTGGCAGCAGAATTATTGCCTAGAACTCTCTTCAAAAGTAAATTGATTGATGATGGATATGAATTATTCCATCCAAAACTATAAGATAAAAGCTGTAATCATATCTTTGGACAAGAGTCCAAGTAGTTTCAGTGAGAAAAGGTGATTGTCAGGTTATCAAGTTATAAGATAGCATATAAAATCTCACCTACTGATTTACACAGTACTTGTATGGATTTCCGAATTAAAATTTCAGGTGATTACAGGTTTACAATTAAATTGTGAAATCATGCTAAAGTGTAGATCTACATACCTTAGCAATTTTTTTCTGGGTTGAAATAGAGTTGACAGCATCCTCACTTGAAGAAAGGTCAGGGTATCTTGGAGAAGCACGAAACTTTTTCAGCATCTTTTTGATGAAGTGTTTTGCTGATTTATGTGCTTGCTTGGGTTGCTTCTTCTCTTTCCCTTCATTTTCTGCTGAAACTTCATCTGTAATTTTTGTCCTACGAAACATCTCCCCAAGTGATACTCTTTCCTTCTTGAATTCCAATCTTGGCTCTGGCAGTTCAATTGATGACCCAAATAGGTAACCTTGGAGTGGGCATATGACTTTGTTTCCATAATCTTCAACATTGGCTCCCTCCATTTGTGTTCCACCAAGCGTAATAGTGCTAACATAACTGCTCCTTGCCATTGATTCGTTGCTTTCATCTTCTTCAGCCTCAAGAAATTTTTCTAGTTCGTCATTGATGAGCTGCAAATCATTTTCTGTCACCTCCATTTCCCCCTCTGTAATGTTCTCCATTGATGTCGGAAATGTTGGTGTTGCCGGTTCACTGTTGATTGGATCTAAACCAAGAGTCCCAATGGCTAGAAAGCCATGAAATAGTTCTGATATGGCCATCGATGTTTCATCTTCATAATTCTGTTCCACTTCCTTGGCATCGGTTCCTGAAGATGTATTTCTGCACTCCTCATTTGGTAGTCCTAAGTATCCGGAGCTAAAGCTTGGCCTTGTGTAGGAGGTATTGCCATCAAAGAGTGACTGTGCTGAAAGGCAATTGCAATAGTTTCCTGGTGACAGAGCATTGAATGAATTAGGTCAATGTGAGGGAGAAAACTTCATTTGAGTTTTACCCTTTCTGGCTTTTTGTGGCTAAACAAGACAGACATGAGAGAAATGGTAGTTAGGAGTCATTGATTCATGCAACAACCTGGTGTTGCTTCATATGTATTTGTATCTGAAGGTGGCTGCAAACATTTAAGCTTTTCCACAGTTGCAAACTTTTCTGCTGTACAGATATTCTGCTGTGGTGTAATTTCTGAGCAGGTAAGACAACTAACACTATGTATCGCTAGGCCTAGCTAGACTTTCTGAAAACTTTAGCTTTGTAGACACAGGTCTGCTGGCAGTGTGACAACAGGAGATGCATGATCTTGGCTGGTTTTGGAAACTTAAAAGTTGAGATGTTTTTGATACTGACATGCAGCTGCTTCTGACTGTCAATCTTTGATGGCTAGGACCACCTGTTTTCTGATCTTTTTTATAGTGGGTATGTGTCCATTAGATGGTGCTGGATATGGAGGGTAAGTTGCCAGCTTGGCCTACTATTGTATACTCATGTGACATGCATTCCTAGGAATTGTTAGATGAGAAATGAATAAGAGCAGTTATAATACCTATTGTGAAATCCTTGAACGGATCAGCATTTGTTTTCCATGATTTATGATGCATCCAACTTAGTAACTGCAACATTCAAGTAGAGAGATGAAGTTAAAGGATCATTAATGTATTTGCTACGCTAAATTTGGTATAGCATGGACTTACCCGCATTTTGATCTCTCTCTGAAGGTTGTGATGCTAGAATGCTTTAGTTGTCATAGGGAGGGGGGGATGTCGAGATAGATTTAAGCGTTCTACGGAAATAGGACTTCAAAGTATTCTTTGGCATCAACTGAGGGGAAATATATAAGTATCTTTTTGTCATGACTGTTTAATAAGTTGTAAGTCAGTGGATACTAGAATGGCTGTGTTGGATGGAGGTATAAACAAAAGAGACATCTAGAAAGATACAATCATTTGGTTGGCTATTCATTGTCAATGTCAAATCAAGTAGAAGAATCAGAGAGAGTTGGGAGACAGGCAAGTTGGGTCTGCAACATTTGCCATCCACGGTTGTGTTGGTTGTATATGCACGTTAGCCATTGATTAGAATTCGTATTATTTGTACTTTGTAGTTGTAAATAACATATTTTGTTGACTATGTATCAAATAATATTGATCAAGATATTTAATACAGCTTCATTTGCGAATTTGACACTTGGCAGTTCACCTTAATGAGGGTGCGTATACATGCATAATTAGAATCATGTAGTAATTGTTTTCTACTAGGTAATCCTTTTTTTCTTTTTTTGGCATTCTGTGTGCTTAGAGTTAATGCACATGGGCGTCAGTGTCAAGGAGAACCTGCACCATACAAGTAGGACCAGAAAATTATTGTGGGTAGAAAATTATTAACATAATAATTATGATCTCGAAACTGGATGAATTCTGTAAGTTTTTTGGCAGGTTATGCTTTCCGGTAAGATACTTTTGATGATCACTACTGCAGTAGGCATATGAAAATATCTTTGCTGTTACTGTAAATGTTTAAACTGAGATACTGCACTCAATGATCTTGTGGATAATTTTTGTTTGTTGAGGTATGCTTTTATCAGTATCAGCTCTGTAACAATTGTAATTTACCATAATCATCAGTGTTCCCCAGTGCACGTGTGCCATCCTCTCATCAAGTTATTGGATTTTATTTTATTCATTTATTTTGGTATGACGAACATTCATGTTTTTTAGTCATAAGGTTACCCTGTGGGAATTCCATGAAGGAACCATAAGAAATTGCCCAGTGCGTAACAGGTAGGTGTTCTCTTCTGAACAATCTGTAATATCATAATGGGAATTTGCTCCTAGTGCAGGTTGGAACCAGAATGCATCTACGTACAATTTCCTTAAAAGTGGGAGCCAAGGCACCAGCAAGGTTTTTTTTCTTTTTGTTATTCCATCTATGCATCTGTTACGTGCTTTTACCACAAAATGACATGTTTTTCTATCTGCCATGGCCATAGCGATAGATTTACCCTTGAGTTGTTGCTTTCACTTGTCTTTGAATTGCACTTTGGACAAAGGCATGATGATTGACATCTTTTAGCCACTGATGTTTGCCTTAACAAAGGCCTTGATTGCTTCTTTTTTTCCTCCTTTCTTTCAATTTAGGAAAACGCCACTTGTACACAATTACTAGTCTTGGTACATTAGCATACCCTACATGCATTATAGGGAGTTGTTGTAACCTGTTGTCAAAAGCAGCAAAGCGATTTCCAAATCTGGATCTCTTTATTTCACTAGCGATAGGAAAATGTGTTACCAAACTTCACTGAGTTATCTCCTGTACATTTTATTTTGTTGTCTAGCTGTGGAAGCTTTGTGAACGATGAACAGTGACTTGTCGTGTCCGTAATGTCTGTTAGGGGTTGACTGATGAGTACTAATCCAGGTTTAATGATCCTTTTTAAACCAGTTTATTTAGGTTAAAAGTACCTACTGTTAGTGATGAGAAAAGAGGGGTCTATGTGTCTATTATTTGTGGTACAAAGTACAAACCTAAATTTGATTTTGAAATATGAAAATTGCATGACCCCATAACTTATTTCTTCCTTAAGGTAAGCCATTACATCACAGTTTTTTTCTTTCTTCGTCTAATGGGATTTACGTGCTGATCCTATTTTCTCGTTTGCAAAGTGTTGATCCTCCTTGATTGGTCGGTTTTCAAACCTAAAGCAATCATGATAAGTGGACTGTTATGCGATTAAACATCACTGTCATCGTGCTATGACTATACTTTTTGAAGATAATATCCCAGGTCTATGAAAAATACTACTACTACATAGTTATCGATATTACACAAGATTGATGTAGAACAAACAAGTGATTTACGAAACCAACCCCGAACTATCTATATCAAATATGTATAATCCTATGTCCCAGCAGTCTCTATGATGATTTTTTCTTTTCAATCTTCAGGTGTCTCTCAGCACCTTCCGGGTAGGAGATTATTCTCATCCGAGCATAGTCAGACCTTAAGGGAGATAAACTTTCTCAGGATGGTTTGCTTCATTTCCAGGTGAGTGACGATTTTGGAACCCATGTTATGTGTCAACCTCAGAATTTGCAAGTTATACGTACGTACTAGTGACTCTCTTGAGACCATGTGTCTATGTTGTTGCTAGAATTTCTCATTTCGTGTGTTTCCCGTAAGAACGCGTACCGAAAGTTATGAAAAGTAGGTGAAATAACTAATCAATTACACTAATTGCTTGTCCAAAAATCAAAAGAAGAAAGAACTAATCTACTACTACTACTAGTGACGTATTTTAATCAAACTTGTCTAGAACTCCATTATTAGGAAGGGACATGCTTGCACAAATCTGTCGAGACCCAAAACCATATGTCAGTAAATGGTTGGCGGTTGGTGTTAAGGGATACTCATTTCTAGCTAACCAACGAGCAGCTAAGAAACAGAGCCATTGCCACTTTTGATAAACCCTAGACTAAAGTACCTACACCAACTAGACACTAAGTAGCTACCTAAAACAAACACAAAAGATGAAAACTTGTGAGTCACATAGGGTTAGATCGTAAGGTATGTGCTTTGATTTGGTATAATCCACGTAGTTTGATTAGATAGTGGCCATGTGAATTCCACGAGGAAATCTGCCCATTATTATTGGCACACGCGGTTAAATCCTTAAACTATTTGGAAAGACACTGTTATCCTCTCACTTGCAATCACTTGATGACTCTTAAGTGTTCGAGTATTTCTGAGTTTCATGCTACATTTTACATTTTGTTCACTGTAGAAGTTTATGAACCCACTAGCAGTGAATCTCTTCACTTATGTCAGTAGGGTGTGAAGTGTGATGTAGCATATTAAAAGTATGGAATAACTTGTTCAAGTACTCTCTATTCTTTTGGAATAGAAGATTGTTCTTACTCTATTACTATTTGTTGGATTCATTTGTGCATAATTTTCTCATTCATCTAGACTCAAATTTAAAACTTGAATTAAGAATAAATATTTTTTTTATTACTCTAGTATAATAAATATTTTTATTTCAATTATAATCACCATTCACGATAGGAACACAAAATATATTTAAAAAGGAAAAGAACCAAACGAGGTACATGGGTTGCAATTATAGTTGGGTCCTACTTACATACTCCTTCCGTCCTTAATTAATGGACGCGCACGCATATTGAGGAGGGTCGGATGACTCACTTCTCGAGACAATTTTAGCCCGAATTTTTTTTTGGACGTACGTTAAGGATTAACGTATATTCGAAAAAAAGTACGGAATTTTTTGGGGTCAAATAGTGAGTCATCCGGCCCTCCTCAATATGCATGTGCGTCCATTAATTAAGGACGGAGAGAGTATTTATTAACGTCCATTAATTAAGGACGGAGGGAGTATTTATTAACGGGGTATTGATGGAAAGTTGAAAGGAGTAAGCAAATGTACTTTTGGGGGAAAACAAATCTGTAATACCAAGAAACGTACGTATGAACGAAACGCATATTAAAAAAAAGGAGAAAAATGAAAACACAAGTTGTGCAGCCAACGTTTGGTTATTCAAATTGAAAGATTTGCTAGATTCAAGTCCATGACATGATTGGTTTGGAACCCAACATTTGGATTAATCAAAACTCTGATATTTTTTACTCCACGTAATACTTTAGCACTTTATACTGTCCATTTAAAATTGTTGCGGGTTATAGCTTGTACTTTCTTAACCCTCAGTTTCCCTATTGAGCATCGAGTGACAGATCAATATTATTATTATACTATTATGATGCGTCTTAAAAAATCGGCTTTAATAATTTTAAGTATAAAGTAGTGTTTTACATTCGTTCTCATGTTAAACTGCGATGTTCACTACTTTAAATATAAGAAAAAGTAACGCATATAAAGTGTAATGATCCGAAGTACATGATGTAAAGTGAGGGGGGTGGGAATGGTGATCGTTTGGGCTTGGCTTTGTTTAGACAAATGAAATTCTAGACCTGAAAGATTGTCCACAAGAAATCAATACTAACTGGAGCCAATGGAAGGATCCATTAAGTGGCCGAGCAAGACTGTTGTTGGGCTTCGTTTGGAGACAATCGTGGCCCGTAAACCCACTATTTCTACGTCAAAAGTATCAAAGACCTTACATCAACTTACACCCTCATTTTTTTTTCCAGAACTATAAAAATTATTTTATTTTCCAACATGACCTTTTTCCCCCCCCTTTTTTTTTTCGTTTTTAGGAAGACAAACTAATTTGAGATATCATTATTTTAGGAAAATAAAATATTTTTATTATTTGAAATATTTTATTTATGGGGAAAATAAAAGGATGGTGAGATACGTTGGACTAATATAGTACACAATTTGAAATATTTGATGATGCAAGGTGCTAATTTAGACATTTTGATAAACATATGGGTGAAGGTGATGTATATTTTTTCTCTTATAGAATCACCTGAGTGAAGATAACATAAATTGGCGGGAGTTGGGATTCGGAAACCAAGTTGGCGACATGGAATCTACCCGTCAGTAACCAATCCATGACGTTACTCCTGAACGAGGAAAAAGCATCCAACCGTCGTCTTTTTTGTTTTTGTTTTAAACACCTTCCTTCCCTCTCTCTGTCAGACTGACACACTCTAGGAATAAAAAAGGCACCGTTTCCAGTTTCCAGTTTCCAGTACCTAATCCAAAAAGAAATCCATAAGTAGAAACATTACTGGACCCGAATCTAAATCGTTATTCCATCCCCCTTATTCTCCACCGGAGTCAATGGGCTCCAAAATATCAGAGCCGTTGATTGTAGATCCCAATTCTATCCAGCCGTCCGTTGTTGCTGAACCCGAGCAGGTCCCTGACTGGAAGGAGCAGATCACCATTAGAGGGCTTGCGGTGAGCGTTGTGTTAGGGTTCCTGCATTGTCACGCACAAACTCAATCTAACCGTTGGAATCATTCCGTCTTTGAACGTCGCCGCCGGGTTGCTCGGATTTTTCTTTGTCAAGTCCTGGACCGGGTTCTTGTCTAAGTTGGGCTTCACCGTTGCTCCGTTTACGAAGCAGGAGAATACCGTCATCCAAACATGTGTTGTTGCTTGCTACGGCAGCGGTAATACATAAAACGATTTTGTTCTCTTTTTGTTTGAATGAGCTGATTTTGAAAAAAATTGGTTGCTTGATTCGTAAATTTAGTTATCTTTGAGGTTGTGGAGTTTGTGTCATTTGTTTGATGTTTGATGTGAATTAATGTTATGACAGGAGGATTTGGTTCGTATTTACTTGCAATGAATGATAGAACTTATAACTTGATTGGTGCTGATT
>NBIL01157299.1:13453-28635 GCA_002752925.1 Viola pubescens var. scabriuscula | reverse complement strand
TGGGTATTGGGCATATTGGGTATGGGTATGAATGAATATTTAGTTTTGGGTATGAGTTGGGTATTTACCCATACCCGCTCATACCCACTTTAACATACCCATACCCGCCCAATTGCATCCATCGGTTTTAAAAAATTAAAAAAAAAAATCAGGGATGTGTGCCTCCTTTTATGTTCACGGGCTAAACTCTGAAGTCTAACATTTTCATCATTTCTTGATAATTTTGAAAGCCCACGACAGACTACCTAAAGAATAGATGTTTTCCCAAATCCACCTTCTACATAAAAAAAATTAATATAGAAACTTTTAATTTAGTTGTATTCCTATTTTCTAATATCACTCAAATCATCGTAATTATTTTTTACCTAAAATAAATAATTACTTTATTTAATCGATTTATTTCTAACGAATGTTAATTGTTAGAAGAAAAATACATAAATTACAAGTAGGAATACCTAACTCATAAGAAGAACATCAAATACGTACGTTGATTTGCAAAATATTACTTGATTATACGCACTTATAACTTTCTTTGGCCGTACTATACATTGATGTATATTATCGTTGTTGAGTTTTCTCCAATTTCTACCGCTTGCAATCAAAAAATCACTAGAAAAACAAAAAAGAAAAAAGAAATATTATTATTATACACAAGAAAAAACATTCCTAACTCATAAAGTTCATACGTTGAAGTACACAGGGTTAGCACTTAGCACTATATTTCCTTCCAAAATTAATCTCAATAATTTAGAAATTCAATTTTAATAAGTAATTTTTTTCCTTATATAAATATTGTGAGATTTTTTTTAATTTTCTAATTAAAAATATTACATATTTAACTTATTACTATTTTAGGCATTTATTACAAATCAAATGGTTAAAATTAATTGTCATTAAATTTAATAATTTCTTCAGTACCAAAAAATAAACCTGATACCATAGAAAATTCCGAAAAGAACGGTCCAGATAACTAAGCAAGTCCTACAAAATATAAAACTTTTCAAGTAACTACCAAATTTTCGGATAGAATTTCAACTGGCCGGTATCCAAAGTTTTTTAGAAGGTGCATCCTAATTCTCCAGTTCATAATTCGAATAATTTAGTTTTGAGATTAAAAAAATTAATTCCGTTCGAACGTGTCAAATGAATTTGCGCATAATTTTTAGTGTTTTTTTTACAAAAAAAGAAGATTTAAAGCCTTGTATTACGAATAGAAAACATCTCCAAACAAAACTAAGAGGAAACCATAGAGGGCAACGAATCGTGTCATTCAGGGGCGGAGCTAGAAAAAAAAATTAGGGGGCAAAATTTAAGACAGAGTTAAACTAATTTTTTTAGAAAACCATTTATGACTTGTTTGGTTACCCTTAATGGACCATAAAAAATAAAAATGGAGATCCAATCCTTAATATTCCAGTTGTTTTGTTGCAAGGAATGAAAACAAAGAATGAAAATGGACCAGGAATGGGAATGGACTCAAAGTATAATTTTATGGTTAGATCCCCGGATATAACAAGGAATGGAATGAGAAGTAATCCTACCGGTTTTTTCTTATTATAAATACCTTTTCTATTTTTAAAAATTATAATCTATGTTACTCACTTATTTACTACTTGTACTATCCTAACTTGAACCATGACTTTTTTTTTTTTTAATAATTCAATTATCCTTTAAAAAAAATTCGTTTAGACATTTTATTTAATTGTTAATTTATTTTTTAAATAAAATACATTTTATGATTTTTAAATAATATTTTATTAACATTTCATATGGAATTTAATATTTATATTTTATTCAATAAATTTATATATAAATTATCAAATAATATAATCAATGAATTTTATGATTAAATATATTTAATAACAGTATGAAATCAAGAATAAAATAGAAATTTACACGTTCATTCTCATTCCTTACTATTCATACCAAACAAAGGTAATGGTCATCCAATTTTTTTTATTTTCATTCATGGTGGTAGGATACCAAACACATCAATGGGCATACTCTTTTATTCTCATTTCTACTCATTTTCATTCTCTACCTTCATTCTCATTCCTTATAGTCCCATTACAGTTAACCAAACAAGCCGTTAATACGTTATATTATATATTTCTTACATTTTTTACTCTCTAGTATGAAAAAAATAACATATATAGAATATTTATGAACCATATCCTAAAAAATATTTATGAAGTTTTTATTTATGTATCATTAATATTAGAAAGTTATCTTAAATTTTAAATAATTTTTAAAGTACAACTACATTTTAGGGTCAAATATAGATTTTTTTTAATAGATAAATCAAAGTATGATTAATTAAAATCTAAAAATTTATGGATTATATTAGGAACTTCCAAAAATAATTGGGGGCTAAATATATATTTTTTAACAAATAAAAAAAATTAAACTTAGAGGACTATAATGGAATTTTTGAAAATTTTAGGGGTGGCCTCCACCCCTTAGATCCGTCCTTGGTGCCATTGAAAAGGGGCAAGATAGGCGAATGTAAGATTTGCCGGACCATATGTGATCGAGTTCACTTCACGATAGATGTGCTTTACCTTAACCTCCCAATCAGTCGTGTCAAGCACACAAGATTGTAGTTTCAATTGGTTAGTACATGTCGTCTTTTACAACGTAAGATCGTAGGTTCAATCCCTGATATTGTAATAGGAGTAGTGCTAGAGATACTAACACATTAATTAACTTGTATACAAAAAGTACATGTGTCATATTCATATTCATGTGATAGTTATTTATTTAAATAAAAATAATAATAACATAATTAGAAAGGATAAACCTAATCATATTTTGACACATCAGTGGGTATAATTTTGTAAGTAAAATAGTTAGTATTTCAAGCGTTATTATTGTAATATTCTTGTGTCTATTTTATTTCGGAGAATATTAAAAAATAAAAAAATTACACTCTCTCTATGAAATAATATAATATCACAAGACAAGATCAAAGCTTCCTACGGAATTAAGAGTAGTAGCCTCTAAAGGAGAAAAAAGAATAGCCAAGGCTTAACAAATGGTGCGGTGATCCGACGAACAGAAGGGGATTTCCGTTGCAATTCAGTGAAGCTTGAAACCATCATTGATGATGGCGCAAAATAACGATGCTCGTCACACTCATATAGTATCTTTGGTGAGGAAGCTGCAGGAGCAGATACAAATGACGGTCGAAAACAATCGCGAGATTACAGATCAGTGGCAAGCATTGGGACTCAACTGGAATGGTTGTGTGGAGGCGTTTGCAACCAAACGATCTGGTGGTGGAACAACTCTTCGCAAACAAGAACCGTCGACTATTAATGGTATGGAAGGTCATGAAGACGGGAATATATCTCATAGTCCATGGCCCATGGGGTTTTGTATGCGCGAAGTCACCTGCGATGGTCCAAGCAACAGATTCTTGTGAAACACAACTGAACTTTGAGGAGATTTAAGGGCCTCAACGACACGAATTGGTGCCAGGGGCGAATTTGGGGCTCAGATGATTGTTACGAGGGACGAGCAGGTAGCTAGGATAGTGAAGCCGACCACTAAGGGCACAGTAGACCCAGGAGGGTGGTTCAACGACACGAGTCCAAAGGTTTGTTCAGACGCCGCATCAATTTCCATCAATTTCCAGCACAATCTTTACCTTTGGGTGCTAAAATTGGTGAGACGGTGAAGAGTCAAGAACTTGGTAGTGGTGGTAGTCCATTATCGAGGGCTAGATTGATGTTGTGGATACCAAAGATGGCATGCCTCTTGGTGTATCGAATGTCACTTTGAAAGTTTGTACTCTACCTCATGTGCAACATTTGGTCAATTCCTGTATTGTGTAACTTTCTTTTACTGCCATTTTTTTTTTATCTTTGTGGGGTGGGTTCTATGTGGAGTAAAATCTAATGTGTTAAATTGGATGACACAAATCTGTGTGGTAATTTTTATAAAGGAGGTAAACTAAGCTACTACTCGGTCCTGTAATTTGCAATCTTTAAATGTGATAAAAGAGAAATAAATAAAGCAAAGATATACATGGATATAGATAATAGCACTATTTCCTTTTACAAGATTGAAGTGAATTATTAGTAGGGAAATGGGACAAAACCGGGAGACCCCATTGAGTGGAGAGGATGAAGTTAGGACACAAATCGTCCATTAATTTGATTCTATCAATTAAATCAGAAAACAATCCCTTCAAAGAAAGTAGCACTGATTGATATGATGATCTCCTCCTCCTAGACAGCCTTAAACCTTTAATCCTCCCTCCTCCGTTCATCTTCATCACCCATTTTGATCTCTTCTTCATCTTCTTCATCTTCTTGTATCTGTACCTCATGATCATCATCTGCAATCCGTTATTCATGCCATTTTCTTCAAAACCCATATTTAGAGGTCGAATTTGGATTTGATTGAAGTTGGGTTTTAGTTTTGAGATGTGCTGAGTATATATATATATACACATATATGTGGATCATTTGGTTGCGATTTGATTCTTTGGTTAACGTGGGTGGCGATAATTAATTTATTTATTAAGGTGTGATATTTTTTTTTTTTTGATTGAGTGGAGTGAGGATGAGACACGCCGGAATAGAAAGATGAGAGATGGAAATTCCTTTAATTAATCCATTTGTTTTCTTCTTTTTAACACATATGGTCTAGATCACCAATGCACTATTTATTATAATGTTTTATACTGAATTTTATATCATTATGATATATGATGATATTAATTTTCGACAGCTAAGTATTTTTTTTGGATTCGTATATATTCGAACGTGAGATTTGAGTTAATAATAAACAAAATTTTTCGCAATTTGATTATATGTCAATTTCCTCGTACTTGATGAGATCCAGGTTGTAAATGAACTATTCGGTCGATGCTGGTATTATAAAAATGTAAATTTAGTACCGTTTATTGGTGTGAGATTAATTTCATTTAAGTAAGAAATCAGTACTAGTCAATTTATTAATTAGCTTACTGGTTGAAAGCGATGAGTATGAAATTAAATTAAACGAATGGCATAATCATTTTCTCTTGCAAATGAAAACAAAATGGAGTTAGGTTGCATGGTCTCTAGCTAGTGATCAAATTAAAATAGTTAAACTCCATCAGAAGACAGATAATCATTGTCAGGATTAAATTAATTAACTTTGTGTGGATTGCCTGCATGTGCTTTGGTTTGGCATGCTCTTGTTCATTTCATACGAGACATGTGCAATGATTGAAGTCCATGTATGTTAATTAATGACAGGATAAGTACGAAATTAAGGGCGAATCAATTAATCATTTGGTCAAGGAATGGAATGTATTTGCCAGATAATTACATAATTAGTCAATGATCCGGTCAGCACTGTGAGCTGTGTTGCTCTAATTTTGCAATTTGTTTAATTAATTTGTGCAGCAAAAACAACACAAATCACTTGCTTCATTTAATTAAATACTCCATAGTTTTATTAGTAGTCGTTCTAACTATTTTTTTAGATACTAATATAATTATAATGAATTGCTCCAATCCTTAATTATTTAGAAAATAGCTGAAAAAAATCTCATTGCATGATAAATATTGGAAACATAATTTCATAAAAAAAGTAGTATTGAAAACGTAAAAAAGAAAAAAAATAATGATAAGTACTGGAAATATAAAGGAAAGTAAAATTCATATCACCTTGCTACAATTAAGGAGTGCGACAACTAAATAAGATAAAAAGTTTCAGTTAAAATGGACAACTAATAAAATTTGGAGGTAGTATTATTATAGTAGGGTCTCTATGAATGTATTATGTAGCCCATCATTGAGCTGAGCTATATTCTTTCGAAACTTTCAAGCCCGGCCCAGTCGATTGGCCCATTCGTTTCAAACTTATCAATACCGCTATGCGCTAGCTCAGGGCTCAGGCCCTCAGTCACTATTTCTTTTGTGTTTTTATTTTTGTTTTTTTTTAAGAATAGAAGAAGCAAATTAGGGGATTTGATCTCGTACTACGAGCTTCAAGTTTATCGGTACCTTGGTCGCTGCTGACTAGCAACCAACCTATAATGATCTTCAGTTTCTTTTGTTATTCAATGGTCTTTTCCATCCCGGTGAAAAAACTAATTTCATTTGTCGAGTTTTGAAATGACAATCGTAACGTAATTTGGGTCGTCTATTAGACTCGAATTCAAAACTTAAATTATATACCACCTGAAGTTGGTCGCGGTTGATTAAAAATTGTCCCATTACTCGTCCCTATCATGGCATGGACATTTGGAAGGGTCAACTCGTGCCATGGTAGCCTGGTAAACAACAATTTTTTTTTTTTTTTTTTTAGGGGGGGGGTCATATTTTGTTAGAGATTTGTCATATTCTGATTTTGGAAGATGCCCGATCAACTCAACATTGCCCCAATCATAGACATTTGTCATCAGAAATGGAAAATGTTGATTAAATAAGCGATCAATCAATGTCAACCAAAAAATGACATTAGATTTTGCAATGAAATTGTGCCAAGTGAATACAAGGATAGAAATAAGTACTAAGAGTGTTTTTTCTTTTATCCTTTTTAATATTTTTTACTTCAATTTTTTATATCAATTGAGTTTTCTTCTTCTTTTTTCCTTTCAGTTACGAAAGCTATCGGAAATCAAACTAACTACTGGACTGCTCGAGTTCTTAGGTTAATAGTTTAATGATTTAATTGACTTTAAGTACGGATTTAATAGAATATAAATTGCGAATTATAAAAAATACAAAAAAAAATAGTAAAAAATCTCAAGTTGAATCGGTTCAATCGACCCGTTTGACTGGTTTTCTTCGATTCAACTGCTTATTGCAAAAAAATGTAGATCGGCTAGCCCAGCTCAAGAAACTATATCACGAGTGTACAACAATTACGTTCAAGCAACATTAACAAGCAAAAAATACTTTGGATTAGAGAGGTTTTGTATTACATCGGAATCCAAAATGTTAAGACAACATCAACAAGTGAAAAAATGATTTTATCTATTTTTAATCCATGTTTTATATTCACATTTAAATAATAAAGCAAAATATATTAAAAGAAATAATTTTTTAACATTTGATCAAATTCTTGAATAAAATTGATCTCGTGTATTAGGACAGAAGACCCCCGAAGTTTACTAATAGTTAAATGAAGGTTACATTAAGGAGTGTAATGGCATGAATCACACACTAATGGCTGCAGCCAAAGGGCATAGGTGTAGCGAGAACTAAAAGTCCAACTAACGAGGTGCAAAGTGTCCGTGAAGTGAATGAAGTAAAAGAATCGAAGCCTGGAAATTTGCAAAACGTTAAAGTAGATATCACGATTCCCAAATGACTTTCTTGTTACCTCTTCTTTAGCATTTCTATTTTCTCTCTTGACTTTTTGTCTCCAAATCCAATAAAATTGGGAATCAAAATTCAAAACCCAACTTTGAAATTTCAGTTTCCATACTTGCTTTCCCTTGTTCAAAGTTGCAATGCCGCATTTATTTTTATAAAAAAATGTTATTTTGTCGATATGAATGCATCTCTTTCAGGTCTGTGGGTGTGAGGTAACAACAACACTTTTGACCTCTAACTAAAATAAATCATGAACAAGTTACTCGCATTCATCTCATTTTGCTACACTAACATCTTTTGTTCCATGCATTTTTCTAGCAGTAGAAACTAGAAAACAGAGGAATGATTCCAAGAAAGCTATCTAAATTACAGTCTTTAATCACTTTGATTTTAAAAAAATAGTGTGAAATTCTCATATGATTAACATAATTAAAGTACTAATTTATAATATTTCCAAATTGAAACTCCCATACATAATAATCTTAACTAATTTTACTGCAAACTGCAAACAATCATCAATCATCAAGAGTACAACAAATAATAAAAAAATAATATACTTTAAACGGACACCTGCTTTCCTCCTTCTACCAGAAGCATGAAGAAGAAACAGAGGAATTGCGATTGTGGTTATTGTTATTATGGTTGAGGAGGCGTCGGAACCTTCTTCGCCGGCGAGAATAGAAGGCAGAGCGGAGACTAGACCAGACCAGCCGTCTTATTTTCCGAGCAGACCTAAATTTGAACCAAATCAGTTTCTTGACTCTCACCAGAGATCTCTTGATCCGTTCAGCTAAGCTTCTTTTCCGGCAGAACTGGTAGCTCCTGAGAAACAGCTGCCTCTTCTCCATCATCGAGAAGCTGTGCTCCGACGGGGGTCCAAGGAGAGAATCGTAATTTCCATAATAAGTTCCCCTGAAGCTTGGAGTAGGACCCACATGGGCAAAGTTGCGATTTAGGACCAGAGCCATTGGTAGAAGCAGTGATGAAGAAGATGAAAGAAAGAATTGACGAAAATGGAGCATATAAAGAAGTTGGGGTTGCTTGGAGTTGGCAGCGGAAGCGCCGCCGCGGAAGAAGAGAGAGAGAGAGAGAGGGAAATCGATCTAAATTCCAAACGGAGAAGAGCAAGCAAAAGGTTTTATTGATGTTACTTTAACGCGTGGCAGTCAGTTAAGTTGTTGGAAGAGAGAAGGTCACGTGCCTTGTGTGTTCTTTCTTCTCTTCTCTTCTCCTCTCCTCTCTTTGGGCTTTTTGTTTTGGTAAAACATAAAAAGGGCTATTTGTATTCAATAATGTAAATTTCTAATTATTTGATAGAAAAATGTGTCCAAATTCTTACATTTTTATTAATGTTATTAATAAATTTAAAGCAGAACATAATTCATAGGCTAACCGTGACCTTTTATTTTGCTTTTGCCAAATCCAAAATTAAATTAATTACGGAAATTTGAAGTTCGAGTTAGGTGACATTTTTCTATACCGAGGAATCGAATCAACAATATTTTACTTATTTTATATTTCGTGTAAACTAAACTGTGACTTTTATATGTTTTTTTTATATATATTTTAATCACTTCTTAATTAACTCTTGGTCAAATAATACTCAAAAGTTGTGTGATTTGTTGGTTCAAAAGCTATTAGCTTGACTGCTTGGATGCATGATTTGGTTTGGTAGGTACTGATCGCCAAATCAAATGACATTAAAAAGAAAGGTTTTGAAGAGAAACAGTCAAAGTTCAAGAACTGTCGCAGGTTGTAAGAAAGAAGAAGCTCATCATCTCTTACTCTCTCTTAAATCAACCGTATGACCATAAAAATTCACACGTGTGAACCCTACACTTATAAGATCCATACTATTGAATAAATAAATCAAATGTCGTTACGTCACCTCTGTCACCATTATCATTCAATCAATTGTGATGATTAAGGAAGCTTGCATTAATCATGTAATTAATGTTAATCGCGCAAGTCGCGTGACAAACACACAACAATTAGCTAATCCTACAAGCTTAGAATGACTAATTGAAGTGCCTTCTACACCAAGAAATTCCATGACCTGGATGGATATGATCTTAATCTTAGGCCAAAAAAAGAAGATATATTCAGGATAAATGAATAAAAAAAAGGTCTGATTTCTCATAATCAAGGAAGCTAAACGACATCAAGAATAATACAAATAGGAGACTGAACTAATCCCACCAAAACAATGCAAATCAATTAACAAATGAAAGAACTAACAAAAAGGTTAATGGTGGCGGCTACATGCATCTTACCATTCAAAGGTAAAAATCAGCCAACACCAAGGTGGATAACTTCAGCTAATTATCAGTTTCCTTCTAGATTCATGAATACCGTTACGACCAACTTAACACATAAATTTTCAGGTTGGCTGCAACAACTACTCAAAAATGTCACTACCTTCGTAGAAATTCCGCGTAGAAAATCATCAAAATTTAGAAGCAACATCCACATTATTACTTGGATTTAACACAACCACACTGCTTTGGCAAGGCAACATCTCATTTATGTGACAGCAATAAGACAGCAAGGGTAACAGTGACGATAGGGTGCTAGGAATGTAACTATATGCAAAAGCAATCCATGCATCGATGTCTGAAAAAGAAATAAAGGACCAAAACTGGAGAGTAATTCATGACAGTAGCTGCTTAACAAACCAACTCCACTAGTTTCTTCCTAGTTGAACCATTCTTCTTTTTAGTTCTCCACAAACATGTTCATACCGTGAGAATGCAATGCAAATAAAACTAAGAGCTCAGTACTGTAGATACAAAGCAGTAGGCAACTGGATGGATGGAGAACCCTTGAAGCACGTGGGGAAGTAACAAAAGTTTGGAAACTGAATTTCATGCTGTAACCTTAGTGTATAATGACTAAAAAATTTGATATCTACAGAGCAAACAACAATGGTATACGTGATAACCATGAATAAACCGGCACGTAAAACATCAGTGGTGAAAATGCTTAAATCAGAGAGGGAGCACCTGACTTTGAGATGCTCCTGAGCAAATTTCCATCAATGTCAGCACACGGTTATATGCACACAATGCTTCCCTGAATTATAAACATCTTAGATGATCCTCACAATTCGTTTCGTGAATGGCACTCTTCTTACCTATCTGCCACAGCTTCTCCATTACTATCACCGTTGTCCGGTTTCACTAGCAGCAGGTACTTTTGTAGGGTAACCTGACAAGTCCATGTCAATAAGTGACATGTCATATGGAACAGCAACAGAAGAAGTGTCTAGTAGCAGTGAAGATTTCATTGCATCAGGATGTGCAGAATTAGTCCCGGAGGTCACTTGATTGGGTGTGCTTTGACCAGAAGAGGAGTTGCTCGAGAGCTGGATCTCGTCCAACTTGTTTCCAAACACGTTCTTGTTTTTTCTCACAGCATCCATCTCTTGTCCAGTTGGCACAAAGGTACGAGAACGATACTTTCTTGTTCCCTCGTCACCTTCATTATGGTTGTAGAGCACATAATCATGATATGTTGGGGCAAACTGCAAGAAGTATAGATGATAATAGACACAGGTCAACTAATGGAAAATGAGGGGGAGAGTCATCTCTAAGAATCCACTTGGCAGACAGAACAGCTTTTGCTAACTGTACCTGATGAACAGTGTCATGGTAGAAGTCATTCAACTTCAACGCGTGTGTGACGCTAGCTGTTAAACCTCGTGACCCAACAATACTTGCACCAGCATACTCTTTGTACGGAAATGCATATAAATGACCAACAGCAGCTACAAGCATCTCAACACATATAAGAAAATCTTGAAACTGAGCAGCTTCCTCGGCATTCTTTATAAATCCAGACCTTGCAGCAAGAAAAACAAGAACTCCCTAAAAGGAAAAAGAAAACGCAAAATTAAACATAATGTGGAAGCCAAACTCTTGACTGTCTTGGTCTTATTTTCCAGATGCAGGCTAAAACATGTGACAGAAATACCAAGAGGCATTACAGGTACAAAATGATGATTTCAATATTACAACTCCCAAAAAGTCATATAACTGCATCTTCCACCGTATCTCACTTCATTTCACTAATGAGTTCAAGTTTCAGACTTTAGTTATCCCCAGTCTTAGCAACTATGTGAAAAATGGACCTTGACATTAATTTCTGGAAATATAATACTACGAAGAATATAGACAAGAAAAAGAAAGAAAAAGGGTTGGATAGATGGGTGAAGCTCTTCATCAAAGGTATAGATTTGGCCAGAAAAGAATGCAAATAATTAGCAGCACACTAGACAAAAAGAGGATAAGCTAGTAAAATGCAGAACCCATAACCTTTTCATCATGAGAATTTCCGTGTTAAACACCAGATGGTGGACTACCAGCACATACTTAACATAATTTTCCTACAAGAGAATACACTTTAAAGATTTCTCTGAATCTAGACGCATAATAATTACTGTGCTTCATCAACTCTTAAAAAATGAGCATATAATCTGGAAACTAAGAACATTGAGTACAGAAATGACATATTGATAAAACAATTACTCAGTCTCATAATAATACCAAACCAAGCATGAGATTTTACCTGCCAGTAAGTTAAGAATACAACAGACTTAATAAGAATGAACTTTGGAACTGGATTGAAGGGCTGAAGCAGATCTTTGCATGCCATGTAGAACAAAACCAAAGCGTACAGGGCCATTGTGTATGAGATTGTATAGATAATGGTAAGATATAGGTATGATTGTCTTGGGTTGAAATTTCCATCCTCATATTTCCCTTTTGCATAAAGTACAAGTGTCACAGCAACTAAGATTGGCTTCAGAATTACAAACTGTAAACAGCCTTGCTTGCACCTCCGAATAAAGCGCCTACATATGATCAAACTCAAACTCAAACTCAAACTCTATCAGGAATTTAAAAGAGGTTGTTACATGAATTGCTGATTGTTTGTTACATATTTCTGAGAGGAATACATATACAAATTTCTGTGCACCAAAGCCATTAAAAATGAGAACCTTACCCATCCAGTGGCATGGGAGGGAAGCAACAAGTCATCAGACACCATGATGGCTTCATAACACGACCACTTAAACTTAACACAACTGCACCAGGACCACCAACCCACGCCAGGCACAAGGACAAGAAATTATAGATGACCCAAGCTTCATAGCTGAAATAGTTAGCATAAAAAATTGCAGTTAGGACATGTGAACTATTTGCTCATTAGAGGGAATAATGGTACTGGTGATTGGCTTGCAAATCCACATGTCCCAAAGAGGGGGACAATACTGCATAAGCTTTGGGAATACAGAGAATCATGAACTTCAGAAAACTAAAAAGCATGAAGTTTATAATAGTCAACAAAGCATGACAGATATTTTTGTTTTCTCTACTGGTTGGAAAAGGATCCAGAAGGAAATGAAGATAACCGACATTGGATGTCATCAAATGACACCACACTATCCGTTAAAAGAACTCAGGACACACTACATTTGGATCACACAATTTCTAACAAAAACCTAATGCCAGCCCCAGCTTCACCACACTGACGTCTACTTATGATCTACGAATCTGGATTCATGGACATGAACCATTAGCGAGCAAGAAAATGCTATACTAAATTTCATGAACAATTATAGAATCACCGGGCTTACTGTAGCATAAAAGGACTTAACTTAGGATTGCAAGAACTTTTGTCATGAAGAGATAGCTGATATCTCTACTCACGTCTACAAAACTATAAAATAAATCTAAATGCGGGTATACTTACACTTCTCGTAGGGAATTGAAATAGATTGAACTTTGAGGCAAGACTAGGGACAAGAAAGACATCAATGCATAGACCTGCCCTCAACAGATAAGAAGACGAAAAAAGAAAAAGAAATAGAAAATGGTTAATTTGGTTGTTAAAACGAAATAGTAATAAACTAACATTAAGAACTGACAATAAATGTCATTGAAAAATAGGGGTAAGTGAGAACAAAGAACACACCGGGACCATACAGATGATGCGGACAATGTATCTCTGATAAGTAGGTTCAGTGTAATTCAACAGGTGCCTGTAGATGTGGAAAATGGCCAATGCAAAAGCACCAATGGTGCATATGAACGCAATGATGCTAAAGTAAATTGGCACCAATTCCGCCATGGATGGACAACTATTCCAGCCTGCAAAGCAACAAACTTAAACAAAAAAAAGGACCAATAAGTTTACAACACAAGTGGATACTATTAGAAAACATATGAGAAATGAGAAAATGTGATAGAATATAAACCTGGGAAGAAACGTGGAAGTAAAGGGGCGAGAGTATCAGGGTATTCTTGAAAACGGTCGGTTGAAGAATTGGGTGCGAGAGTAGAAGTGAAAGTGAAGGAGGAGAAGTAATTTTACGAATCTTAAACCCTAACCTCACCTCACCTCACCTCATCCCTGCCAGCAAAGACGAGAACTTGATTATAAGAGAAGAGACCCAATTGTGGTAAAAAATTGAATTGCAGAGGAAGTGATTATAAAGCAAGATGAAGACCGTAGTGCAGCTTAACCTTACGCCTCAAATACAGCAAATTACTAGCAGTTGAGATCAACCCATAAGCGAAAGTTTTGATCTTTTTGAATGAAAAAGAATTATCATGAACAGAAAAGGAGGGAAAAGAAACTGACGGGTGTAATGGAGTAGAGATCTGGAGTTGGGGAGATTGGAGAAGAAAATGGCAGTAAACCTAATTCAGAAACCAGTGAACAGGTTGATGATGGTGATAAACTGAGAAGGGAAAGAATCAAAATAAGAGCTTTCCTTTACTGTTACTCCTAATCTTTTGTTCTTTGTTTTGTGCTGTATTTTTTTAATTTATTCATGTTATGCAAAGCTGTCTCTTCTTCTTTCCTGCCTGTCTTTCTGTGTATGTCACTACTGTTGGAAGAAAAAGAAAAATCCAGAAGAAAAAAACGGTTTTTAGCAAAATAATAATAACGATAAATAAATAAGATTTAGCCACTCCACCCGATTGTCTTTTTGAATCCCTAGAATTTTATCCCAAAAATCAAACTTCGCACGTACTTCCCTTGCAAAAAGGCAAGACAACAATAGATGTGGAGTCGACTCAACCTCCTCATTACAACCGGGGCACTCTAGGTGCACCATTATTCCTTTTTTTTCCATGTTTACTCTAGTTGGGAGAGAGCCATTACCCAGCCTCCACATGAAGTTTTTAAACTTTGTAGGGATAGTTAACCCCCATAGGAACTTCCACCAACCTCTATACAGATCTGTACCCTCATGCAAAGTTGCCGACGTCAGATAGTGGTACCCACTTCGGACAGAATACCTCCCATTTGTAGTTTCCCTCCACACAAGAGTATCATTCACTTCAACCCGACTAAGCGGTAGACTTAATATTTTCGATATCTTCTGCGGTAGAAAGATTTGCTCCACTAGGTCAGTCTTCCAACACCGTCGTTCCCGATCAATTAGCTCAGCCACTGTTGCCTCCTTGTCCAATCCCGATACTGACGCTGAGATCATCCCGTTCGCCACCGATGGAAGCCACGGAACCTTCCAAATCCTTATCCGCTCTCCATTCCCCACCCGCCAGAAACAACCTTTGTGGAGGACTTCCCTACCTGCCTGGATGCTGAGCCAAACATAGTTGGGACGTGATCTCACCCCTGCATCCAGAAAGTCAGAGTGGGGAAAGTACCGGGCTTTCCAGACTTGAGAGAGCAAAGAGTGAGGGTGCTTATGCAGTCGCCAACCTTGTTTAGCTAGCAGCGCTAAATTAAATTCCCTCACTTTCCTAAAACCCAAGCCTCTCATCTCTTTAGATCTACATAATTTGTCCTAGGACACCCAATGCATCTTGCGCTCCTCCGAATTACCCC
>NBIL01157299.1:0-13393 GCA_002752925.1 Viola pubescens var. scabriuscula | reverse complement strand
AATAGAGATTTCAAAGCAGCTCATCATATACGTTGGGATGGACTGGATAATTGACTTTATCAGAACTTTCCTCCCTGCTTGGGACAGTTTCTTCTCTTTCCAGCCCCCTAATCTCTTGCAAATCCTATCCCGAATAGATGTGAACATCTCCTTCTTAGCGCAGCCAAAAGAGACTGGAAGTCCCAAATACTTCTCATGGGAATTCGTCCCCACCATTCCTAGTCTCCCTACCACCCACGATTTCGCATTCAAGCTTACATTCTTGCTGAAGCATACCTCCGATTTATCCAGATTAACCTTTTGGCCGGATGCCTCCTCATAATCCTTCAAAATTGAGCTAATGACCCCTGCCTCGTCTTCATTTTCCCTCGCAAAAGTGAGACTATCATCCGCATAGAACAAATGACTAACTGTTGGGCTTCCCCGACAGATCTTGTAACCATATATCCTGTTAGTCGAAGTTGCAGCTTGAAGCAACGCCGAAGGGCCTTCTGCACAAAGTAGGAATAAATAAGGGGACAACGGGTCCCCCTGTCCGAGAACCCTACCTGGGTAGAAAGTAGGGCCAGGGCCCCCATTTAGGAGGATGGCGTAAGAGACTAATGTGACGCAGCGCATAACTAAAGATGTCAATCTAGACGAAAACCCCATACGGGACATGATGGCCTCCATAAAGTTCCACTCGACTCTGTCATAGGCCTTACTCATATCTAATTTGACGCTCATCCACCCTGGTCCCGATCATTTCGAATTCATCCCATGGAAGATCTCCTGGGCGATCAGGGCATTATCTGTAATGCATCTGCCTGGAATAAAAGTACTCTGATTTTCTGGCACAATACTTGGCAGAATCTTCTTCAGACGGTTGGTGATTAATTTAGTGATCAGTTTGAAAATGACGTTACATAGGCTAATTGGGCGAAACTGGGAGCATTTAGAAGGTTTGACAACTTTAGGAATAAGGGTGATGAAGGTGTGCTTGAGGTAGCTGGGGTCCTCCCCATCATTTAAAATTCCAAGAACAGTTTTGCAAATAGGATTTTCTAAAAAAGACAAAAAAATTTGGAAGAAGAGCGGAGGCATTCCATCCGGCCTAGGGGCCTTCGTGTGATGCATCTGCTTTAAAGCTTTAAAAACTTCATCTTTTGTGAAAACCTGATCGAGACCCGTATTCATAGAAGGGGAAACACAGGGGGTTATAATTTGTAAGACATTCGAGGAAAGGTCACTACCTCTAGAAGATAATAAAGACTTATAATACTCTAGGAACGTCCCCTCTACTTCCTCACGAGACTCCCTCCACCTACCTGACTCATCCTGAATTCTTTCAATCGTGTTCTTCTTCTTTCGTTGAGAAGCTCGTGCATGGAAGAATTTTATGTTTCGATCCCCCTCTTCGAGCCAGAGGACCTTTGATCTTTGTCGCCACATAACCTCCTCCCTATGGATTAATTCCTCGACCTCTTTACCCACCTTCTCAATTTCATCTAGGGTGTAATCCGAAACTGGTTAAGTTTGTAGCCAACCCAACAGATCTCTCTTCTTAACAATGGATCTGTGAACATTCCCAAATACCTCCTTACTCCACCTAGTCAGCTCCGACTTGCAGTGCTTTAGTCGCTGATCTAGCGGATCACTGGTTACCTGAGACTCCGTCCCACTCCACATCTCTTTAACAAAATAAAAGCATGACTCCTCCCTGAGCCAGGCCGCTTCAAAACGAAACACTTTCCCCCTTAGAATTCTGTTAGCTTTAGGGGTCATCTTAATAAGAATAGGGCAGTGGTCTGATCCAAAGCGAGGAAGATGCTTAACTGTGGCCTCAGGAAAACAACTCATCCACTGCTCATTCGCCATCCCTATATCAAGTCTTTCCATTATAGAACCACTGCCCCATTGATTGTTACACCAAGTGAATTTGGGCCCCGAGAATCCTAGGTCGTTAAGATCACACTCATCTAGAGCGCACTGAAAGGCATCCATGTCATTGAATTTTTTATCCAAACCACCCAGTTTCTCATCACCCCACATAACTTCATTAAAATCTCCCGCACAGAGCCACGGAAGGGAGCTCTTGTCCTTCATAGCTCTAAGCATGTCCCAGGTTTTGTGTTTGTCCGCAGTACGCGGCCAACCATAAATGCCAGTAAATCTTCAAGGAGAGCCATTAGTCAGGTCGGTCAATAGTTCAACATCAATGCAGTGGGTGTCACAATGTAATACATTAACAGAGATATCATTTCGACACATCAAAGCCAAGCCACCTCTCCTAGTCTCATCCTCACAGTCAATAGTAAGAACATAAGGAAACAACCATTTATTATTTAAATTTTGAATCTCATTCGCATACAATTTAGTTTCTGATAGAAAAATTAAAGTTGGGAGCTCTAATCCTAACAACTTCGAAAAGTTTGCACCTGCTTGAGGGTTCCCAAGCCCCCGACAGTTCCAAAAAAATAGACTCATGGCCCTGGAGCAACCGCCGCCAGACCGGTATCCTCGTCCACATCCCAATGCGCCACTCTCTTCTTCTTGTGCAAAGCGAACAACAGATCATCACTACCATCCTTATCCAGGTCTTCCAACTGTCGCTTTCCTAGATTTTTAGTCTTTACTATCGCTGCCTACCCCCTCATTTCGATCCATTGGGCCTATAACTCGTCTCACCCTCTTCCGAGCTGTGCGAACTATCTTGCCAAAGTGGGTAACCAACCTCCCTTTTCATCCTGCTACTGTGTCTACATGGCGTTGGGCTCCATTAATTAACTCAGAAGCATTTAAAATGCCACCATCATCAACTGAAGCAGATAATAAAAGACTAGATATTTCTAGGTCTTCTTCTAGATCATCCTCCTCTTCTTCTTCCCTTCCAGCCCCCAACCAGGTCCACTAGGCTCGTCCTAGAGCCCATTCCACCAGTAGGGCCCGCTACTAGGCCCTCCAGCAAAGCCTGGGCACTACTAGGTCTCATCTTGGGCCAAGAGGGCTCCAACGGCCCAAGTGCTGGCTGGAGCTCGCGAAGCCCAGCCATGGTAGTTGTCCTAGCGCCTATCTCTTCCAGCCCTAGCCCATGGGGCCGCAGCCCATTCCGACTCGGCCCATCCGCGTCTCCGCTTTCCAACACTTCGGCAACTCCTCATGGCCTAGTGGAGGCGAGCGGCCCATCAGACTCTGGCCCACCCCTTTCTCCCATCTGCCTTTCAGACCCCGACTGGGCTCTTGGCCGCCAGCCTCTTCCTTGCAGCCCAACCCCTATTAGCCCACCAGGTCTGCTTGAACTTTCCTCCAACCCATTCGGCCTCAGCCCCCGCTCATGGCCACATCCTCTCCACATCCCATCAGCCATTCCTTTTCCCTTTTCCAACTCCCTCCGTCCACTACCAGTAAATGCTTTAACTGATTCAAGAAAATACTTTTCAAAATCAATTAAATCATGCCCACCTTCTTGTAACTGTTCCATCAACCCGCCTTCAATAACTAATTGGTCCACTATGGACCCACCACCACTCCCCTTCTCCGAACCTGCTGCAACCGGCCTCGATTCCGAGCTGCTAATTTGTGTCACCTCCTTCCTAGAGAAAAGGGTTCTAGGTCCTGACATCCAAGAAGCTGAATTCAATTTAAAACCACCACTGTTCAGTTTCGTTCCCGACGCATTACCCTGACGCTTTAGCCTAAACAACTTCTCATGAGGGAGGGACTGTTTACTTAGAGGATAACGAATAAATCGAGTTTTGCAGTTTTGGTGGACATGTCCTAGAATCCCACAAAAATAGCAAATATTCGGAAGGCGTTCATATTCAGCTTTTATGACTACTTCTCTGCCTAAGGAATTCACTATCTTAACTTCAGTAGCTAAAGGATGATCTACCTGGATAGAGACTCGCATTTTCACCCTCCCCCGGAAGTTCCTCAGGTCCTCATCATCCACAGACATGAAAGAACCCAACTTGTTTTACATCATCTAAAGGTTCTTTTTCGTGCGAAGGTTCAGAGGCACATCATGGAGGCGCACTGAGAAGACACACTGATTCAACTCGATATCTTGAAATTTATTATTTTTTAATCGAGATTATATTACATACATATATTAACAAAAAATGACAATACACTAAAAAAATTAATATATTAAAAAAAATCTAAATTTTTTTTTAAGAACTTCTATTACATTATTATCTTTTAATTATTATTTTTCCGCTTTTGATTATATTATATATATATATTAAGATAATAAAATTTTATAATATTTCTAAAAAATTATTACTTTGATTTTATTATGCTAATAGTATATTTTAATGACATAAAGTTTTACACTTTTAATTTTTTATAAATAAATAATAATATACTCACGTATCGTGCGAGTACGTCCCTATGCCACCACGTGGGAGGAACATGGGAACGTACAAGACTAGTTTTATTATAATGAAAGAATTGATTAGTGTTGCAAGGTATAAACTATAAGCTCTTAAATCCATATCATTTTTTTATCTCTCTTTATTCCTTTGGATAAGAAAATTTTAAAAAGTTCAACTTTGATTAGATATAACATCTTTTCTCCTTTTTTTTATAATTTTATTTCAGAGAAATTATGTTAGATAGTCTAATCAATTGTACTTGAATATCTATACATGTGTAAGAGATTTTTTATGGCAATTTAAAAATGGAGGTAATACAATATGAATATATCATAATATATAAAGAATGATCAATTGATTTTCACATTATTCTATCAAGCTAGAATCAATCGTGACATTATTTGTTACAAAACAATTCTTAATAAGAACCATTATTTAATGTGTTACCAGGATTTAAAAAACATATACTGGGTAGACACTTACATCTACTTTAATGATTTACACTAATTTTTGTAATTTAGTAAAAAATTATATTGGAGTAGTATGTAAGAATATATTATTTTTCGAAAGTGATATACTTATAGGCATCCTTGAAGGAAAATATAAAAAGTAAAAACATAGCATAATGAATGATTTTTTGGTATAAATAATTTAACTTATATGCTATTAAAGAATAGTGAAAATAGTTTTATAAATAGAAAAAAAATAATGTTTATTAATGTAAGAAGAATTTGTATTTTTTAAACTTCTTATAATATTTTTTTAAACATGGTCTATTTCTATTTTATAGAAGAATTATTTTCTTTTGTTCTACAAATTCGCTATTGTTTTAGTTACATAGATAAGAAACTTTAAGGTTGCTAGCTAAATGGAAGTCATATTATAATAGGGATTTATTTAAAAAATTAGATTTTGTTAAATTCAGCTTTCACAAGATTATAATTTATTTCGTCATCATTTGAAAATAAATAAATAAATTGCATTAATTTAAAAATTAATTGTTAAATTCAGCTTTTACTAGTATAATGAAGAAAAGAAATGTAAAATATCCTAGGAGGGAGCAGAGCAAGGCAAGGCCAGTGAGGTGGAGGAATGGGTAACCATTCATTTTTGAAGAAGGGAAACCGTGCTCTACTTGAACCTGACCTGGCCTTATCTTCCTCCATCTCCCATTTCACTATAAAGTATAAACACTCGCCGCCTGCTTTGCTCCCAAAAAAAAATCCCTCCTTTCTCTCCTCCTCCTTATCTCTTCCTCACTCTCTTGAGTGAGTGATATTTCCCCAAAAACCCACATACCAAAACCATGGCTTCTTCCTCTGTTCTTGGGGTTTCTTCCATCTTCCACACCCCATCTCTTGACCTTACAAGCAACAGTAATGGCAATGGTAGCAGCAACCCTAGTAGTGTTAGTAGCAGTAGAAGGATTCTTTCATCTTCTTCATGTTATTCTTATTCACATTCCTTATCCTCTCATAAAACCCATCACTTCAATTCCTTGGTAGCTAAAACCCAGCTTCCGTTCAAGCATGGCCTCGCTCTTACCAGGCTAGCTCCGCCTTCTGCTATCGCAACTCCTAACTCTATCCTCAGCGAAGAAGCCTTCAAAGGCTTCGGTGGTGGGCTTTCTGATTTCGAGGATGATGTGGACGACGCTGACTCCGCCGTGGACGAGTCTGAAACTGAAACAACTGCTTCTGATGAGGACGAACTTGCCATTTCCAAACTGGGTTTGCCTCAGCGCCTCGTCCAGAACCTCCAGACAAGGGGAATTACTCACCTTTTTCCTATTCAAGTAATTCCCGCTCCCTCTCTCCGGTGTTTAAAATTCGTTTTCATTATTGTTACCTGTGTTAACTTAGCACCAACTTATTTGGCGTTGCTAAATTCTTCTAGCTCTTTATTAGTAATCCTAGCGTTTTGGTTGACTTCTATTTTGTGGATTTTTCATCATGCTTCATTCGCTGCTCTATTCCTCTTCATGGTGTTCCGTTTGGGTATTGTAACATTTAAGACTTTCATTTGTTTTAGGACATATGTTTGTGGCTTTGCTTGCTATAATTTTGAGGTGGTTTAATTTCACCATTGTGCATAAAAGTTGTTACTTTTTTAATTTTCAAGGAGGCAACATTCTCATTTTATGCGTATTTGTTCACCAATTATTTAGAGAGCTGTTTTGATTCCGGCACTGGAAGGCAGAGATCTTATTGCTCGTGCAAAGACTGGGACTGGGAAGACATTAGCTTTTGGGATTCCAATAATTAAGCGCCTTACTGAAGATGTTGAGCACAAAGGCGCACAAAGGTACTCATTATGCCATGCCTAGTGTTTAATTGCCCTTCAATTCTGTTTGATTAGCTCATTCATTTCTTTGCTTCATGACAGGCGAACTGGCAGGGCTCCAAGAGCTTTAGTTCTGGCACCTACTCGGGAGTTAGCTAAGCAAGTAGAGAAGGAGATTAAGGATTCTGCATCCTATTTGAGTACTGTTTGTGTTTATGGAGGGGTTTCTTATGCTACACAGCAAAATGCACTTACTCGGGGGGTTGATGTTGTGGTTGGAACTCCTGGTCGACTCATCGACCTGATAAAAGGTGGCACCCTTAAACTGGGAGAGGTTGAATTTTTGGTCCTCGATGAAGCTGATCAGATGCTTTCCTTTGGATTTGAGGAGGATGTGGAAGTAATTCTGGAAAACCTTCCTCCAAAGCGGCAGAACATGCTCTTCTCTGCAACCATGCCCATATGGGTGAAAAAATTGGCTAGGAAATATTTGGACAACCCTTTGCAGATTGATCTGGTAAAATCTCTTTGCCGCCACATGCTTGTTTCCTTATTAGTTTGCACTTTAAGAGGGCATCTTAGATTATAAACGACGTGTTCTATTCTTCACTTTCTTTCCACAAGTCTGTTTAGGTTACACGTTTGGTCAATGTATGATGCTATACTGATTTTTATTCCACTGGTTGGCTGAACATACTATAATTGCATAAAGTATAGCTTATAGACGTGATAAAAACTGATATATCAGAATTATTTGTTGACAGGTCTAGAAATGTACATCTCATTTACAGAGAGATTTCGTGCATATATCGTGATCTTAGAGAAAAAGAATAAAGAATAATACTTTCTTTTTTCAGACTACGTAAGATATGTAGTAGTCTAGTCGCATTTGCATTGTTATTGGGTATCATTTCTTGTTGTATGACCAACATATCTTGCAGTATCTCTTGCTTTCATTATAGTGCTTGTAGTTTTCTACTATTTGTTGAGACGACAAGCTTGAAACCATGCATAAACTACGTCAGTTAAATTTTTCCTTAGAGTAGCATCTAGGCTTAAAAATGTCCTTTCTTTGTTTGCAGGTTGGTGATCAAGAGGAAAAGTTGGCAGAAGGTATCAAACTTTACGCCCTATCAGCGACTGCAAGTTCAAAGAAGACCATTCTTAGTGATCTTGTAACGGTATGGATTAGAAATTTCTGTAATTGAAATATATTTGTGTCAGCTAACTAATCCTCCTTTCCTTATGAGATTTTCATGACACTGAAAGGGTTTTTTTTTATTTATATTTATTTCCTGGAAAAATTTGCTTTGATCTTCCTTGTTCATCTTTTGTTCCCTATACTGCTTTGGTATGTTAATACCATTGGGGGTCAAAATCATTTTTGCTGAGATTGGAAAGTATGCTCATATAAGAATGATTACTGATTACTGAACTTTCCTGTGTGATGCATTTTTTTTTAATTGTTTTCTGAATATTATTTTTTGTCTAGTTGAACAGTTGCTGTTGAAGTTGCTAATTTTTCTATTCTCTTCAGGTTTACGCTAAGGGTGGAAAGACTATTGTGTTTACTCAGACTAAACGAGATGCTGATGAAGTTTCTCTGGCATTAACCGCTAGTATAGCTTCTGAGGCATTGCATGGAGATATCTCTCAGCATCAGAGGGAGAGAACTTTGAATGGTTTTCGGCAAGGAAAATTCACTGTGCTTGTTGCTACTGATGTTGCATCTCGTGGCCTTGATATACCAAATGTTGATTTGGTAAGGTCTTGAAAATGTTGTTACAATCCTCAAATTTGAATTTTTCCCTTTGTAGAGTTGGGCATTAGTATCATCTATTTATTTCTGTAAAGTAGAAGTAAATGATGTTATTACCAGAATTGATATTGGAGGTTCATTTCTCTATCTAATGGTTGTAGTAGTATTAGGTGTTTCGTTACCTTCAGAGCATCAGCAATTTGAGTCAGTTGTGTCCATACTATTAGGCTGAATCATGCATTTGCAAATATGGAGTGCTTAGTATAATATCTTGGTCATATCATATTGAATCCATCTGCATCTTTTATGACGTAACGTGTCTTGTTTTTGTTATCTTGCCACTTTATTGTGATAGGAATTTACCATATATGTTGTCACTGTTCAAAATCTATTCTTTTGTGTTTCACAAACTGAGAGACTTTCTGTTACACATTTTGCTCCAGATAATCCACTATGAACTTCCCAACGACCCTGAAACCTTTGTGCATCGCTCTGGACGAACTGGACGCGCAGGAAAGGAAGGCACTGCTATTTTGATGTTCACTAGCAATCAGAGGAGAACAATCAGATCCCTTGAACGTGATGTCGGGTGTAAGTTTGAGTTTGTCAGTCCACCAGCCATTGAAGAGGTTTTGGAGTCATCAGCTGAGCAGGTGGTTGCCACTTTAAATGGAGTTCATCCTGAGTCTATAGAGTTCTTTTCTGCTACTGCCAAGCAATTGATTGAAGAAAAAGGAGCAAATGCACTTGCTGCTGCATTAGCACAATTGAGTGGATTTTCCCGGCCACCTTCCTCACGGTCTCTCCTTAGTCATGAGCAGGTACCAACTAACTACTATTTTTTGTGGTTTCTACCTTTTCATCGTATAGTATTGAATAATGTTCCCTGCAAGAATTGCTTTCTTTTATCTATTTCGATAGATTTCTCTGATTAGACAGTGATCATGCCAACTTGCTTATCTTTAATGATCTGAAGGGAGGAAATGCTTAAAAAGCAGTTATTTGCAAACGGTAGTGGGATTGGGGTGGGCTTTGGCATTTCTAAATATCATGCTGCGCAGATTTGAGCAAATGCATTCAGTCAAATTACTTGATTCTTATGAATCTCTTGTGAGATTAACTTGATAGGTCATGACTTTTGAGGTTAGCTTTGCATGTAGTGTTGGCTAGAGTATATCTTTTGTTCCTTGTTAATCTCTGTAAGTTCTTTATTTGAATTCATTTTTCAGTATGCTTGTTCTCTTGTAGAAAGTATTGTGGTTGCTCCGGGAATCTATCCAACTGTCGTGTGGGATTTTTACAGCTGTCGTTTGTACTCCGTTCTTTAGTTAGATTTCTGTTGCTGGTTTATTAGAATTCCCATCTGACATGCACAAAGTATATTTTATTTGAAGTACGATACATGTTTGGATTACAGCTATCATCTATAAACCCTTGTTGAACTTGACCATTGTATTGCAGGGGAAGGTAACATTGCAGTTGACACGAGATCCAACATTTTCTAGGGGGTTCCTGTCTGCTAGATCTGTTACTGGGTTTCTTTCTGATGTTTATACTTCAGCAGCTGATGAAGTAGGGAAGATACATATAATTGCAGATGATAGGGTATGATTCTGGAAATTTTACGAAAAAAATCAGTCAACTTTTTCCATCATTTTTTTGGGACGGAAAGTAATTTATGTGCTTTCTTTCAGATTCAAGGAGCAGTTTTTGATCTTCCAGAGGAGATTGCGAAAGAATTATTAAATAAGCAATTACCACCTGGAAACACAATCTCCAAAATCACTAAGGTATCCACTTTGTTCTGTTATTTTTTATCCAAAAAATTGTAATCATTACAGTTGCCTGCTCTGAATTATTAAATAAGCAGGATTCTAACATGTGTGCTGATTTTTGGTTGCAGTTGCCTGCTCTGCAAGACGATGGGCCCTCGAGTGATTTCTACGGCAGGTTCTCTAGCAGGGATAGATCTTCAAGAGGAGGAGGAGGTTCAAGGGGCCAGAGAGGTGGTCGACCTTCTCGTGGTTGGGGCAGTGGTCGCGACTCCGATGACAGTGGAGGCCGAAGATCTGAGAATAGCTGGTCTCGAAGCCCAAGAAGCGGTGGGGATGATTGGTTAACGGGAGGTAGAAGACCAAGCAGGCCATCATCCCGGGGAGGAAGAAGCAGTGGTGATGATTGGTTGATAGGTGGTAGATCGAGCAGGCCGGCATCCCGAGACAGGTATTCTTCCATCTCATTCTAGGTCTTGGGTTCATAAAGACCGATTTCTTCATGCTTCTCTATCAAAACATCTCACCTCTTTCGACATTGAAATTGACAAATCAATCATTGGTTTCCGATAACAGGGACTTCGGAGGCTCATGCTTCAACTGCGGACAGTCCGGACACAGAGCATCAGAGTGCCCTAGCAAGGAAGGCTATTAGGTGCGTTGACCTTCTGTGTAGGGATTCTTTTTGGCACGATGAAGAAGGCGGATGCTGCTGCTGGTGATTTCACTGCGGATTACCATTTTAGAATGTTGTTTTGCAGCCATAAGCCTTTTATTCTCAGGAAGAAATGGGCGGATTACCATTTTAGAATGTAGTGAGTTACTAAACAAATGATTTGCCACTGATCTGGAGCTTAATTAGAGACACTTAATGTAAAATTTACAGGCAGTGAATGTGATGTGGTTGATAATTCAATTCTGCTGAGCTTCCACGTTTAAAATGAACTTTTAAGTATCAAATGATGAACATACAAAAAAAAAACAACTTACGATCTTTTATCGATCCAACAAGAGGCCGAAAAATATCTGCTTCTACTACTTATCAAAGAGAATGTTGATTACACTTCGAAACAGCTGACTTCTCTTGTTGCTGATAACCTCCTTCACAGCATTCTCATCTGCAACAAAACCCATATCCTTCATTTTCTGCAGAAACTCCTTAGCTTCCTCCACCTTTTGCTCCCTAGCAAACGCCTCAAACACAGCAGTGTACGTACCGGCATTGGGTCTAATCCCTTTCCCCGTCATCTCCATCAAATACTTCTTGGCATCACCTAATCTCCCATCACCAGCAAGTCCCTTGACGAGTACAGAATAGGTGTACGCATTGGGCGCAATCCCACAAGACAGCATGCGCAGAAACACCTTCAGCGCCGCCTTCGACTGCCCTCCGGCGGTGGCGTAGGCTTCAATGACGGCTGTGTGCGCCACCACATCCGGCATTTGGCCTTTGTCTTTGATTTGAGCGAAGAGTTCCAACGCCTCGTGGGTTAATCCGTCTTTAGACAAAGCGTCGAACATCTTGACGGCACTGTTGGTGAGACCTTCCGATCGCATCTTATGGAAGATTTCTTGCAAGTTCTTGGGATCCTCCGGTTCCTCTGAAATGGGTTTCTTGTTAAAAGGGTCGTAGGGCGGAGGGAGCTGTTTCTGAGGACGGTCAACGCCGGAGTTTGACTCGATGTTGTCGTCGTCGTCTTCGGAATCGGAGTCAGGTAGAGAGAAGTTAACTTTTGTGTTGATCTTCTTGCTTTCCTTCTCGCCGGAGCCGGAGGGTTCGGAGCAGAAGAATCTGCGGAGAGACTGAACCGGAGCTGGTGACGGTCCGGCGTTAGAAGGAAGAAGGCGAGGCAAGCCACGGTTGTTGTAACAGGAGAGGATGGCACGCCGGAGAACTAGCCTGGCCATGGAGAAGAGGGGAGTACTGCTTTATCTGTAAGTTTTGGCAATCGTAGCTCAGTTTATTGCTTATTTTCCAATTGGAAGATTCTAGGTTTCAATTATTAAAATCGCCTTAATTTTGGTGGAATTTTGAGGGGAAAATGTTTTCTTTTTTATTAGCAACTAAAAGCACAAAAATAAATATTTATACTCCAATTGAGAAAATCATGCCGGGAAAAAAGACTTGTTTCTTTTTAGAGCCGATTTTACTTGAATAAAAGTAGTTAAAATAACAGAGAGCACCGGTAGAGATTGAAAAATGAAATGGGAGGAATCAGATGGAGATGCTGCATGGAATTCCTTCTTCATCCTGAGAGCCTAAAGATTGAGGCTTCTACAGCTCATAAGGCATGATCTCCACTCCATATGTCCGGTACTTGGTTCTTGTTCCTTTTATCAATCGTCTTTCGTAGTTCGGACAAGTTGGTCTGAAACTTTTCAAAAGCTTTCATGATATCAGAATCCTGTTTCCAAGCCGGGTCTACCGTGTCCCCGAGATACTCCTCATCGGGCGAATGCTCCGACAACACAGCGAATGTGAGTAGCACTGTCGCTGCTTGAATTTGAGTAGGAAACATTTTTAAGAGGATCTCTTCAGGGCTTTCCATGAACAGTTCCCAGTCCTCACTCGTCTCATCATCTGGCATGTCGCACCTAGCGATTGTCGGCCTATTCAGGAGAGAGGCTCCAAAATCGTATTGTCCGAAGTTGACTGCAGAATGGTGACCTACGGCTACCCATATAATAGTTGTGATGATTCCGGTAAGGTCCTCCAGTGTTTCTAGCTTAGGCCACCCTTCCTTTTTGTCAAGATTCCCTCTCTTGAATTTCCTTCCACTAAGCTTGGAGCTTGTTGTCCGATCCAACATCATCTTTCTCTCTATGGTAGTGGTTGACATGGGCGCTAACCCAATCTTTGATGTTGTTCCACGGGTCTAGACCGTCAGTAGCGTAAGGGTAATCTTCCATCGCTAGTTCTAGGCTAGGCTCCCCCATTCACCATTAAATTCAAGAGTTAAACATTCATCAAACACATCAATCTTTGCCCTGTCCTAAAAAATGATTTTCCTAGCAGCACTTCTGTAGATTTAGTTGAGTGATTATTGTCCATATCTACAATATAAAAATTAGCTGGGAAGACAAAATCATTAACTTGAACTAGGGGTGTCAAAACGGGACTACGGGTCCGGACCCGAACCGGACCTGTAGACCCGTATTTATACGGACGGGACCGGTCCCGATCCCGTGAAAAAACGGGACCCGAAATTGGTCCCGGTCCCGGC
>NBIL01157240.1:0-14052 GCA_002752925.1 Viola pubescens var. scabriuscula | reverse complement strand
AAATTATGAGTAAAAATGAAACAATATGGAATAAAATAAGATCAAATATCATTATTTTATGAATTTTTACTATTTTAAAGAAATATTTTTTTTAGGGAAAGAAGGAATATCTTTTTTAAGATCGAGTTTAAGTGGTTGCTTCCACACAATCTAGTGTGATTTATATTACCTTAATTTAGAAAAAAATATTAATTAATAAATTTAAGCAGCATGATGGACGTTACAGAAAACATTTAGCCAATGGGGTGTTTTTTATTAGTATTGTTATTGGAAAACATCTGGCAATCACGTCAACAATAAATTAAAAAGAAAAATCAAAAATTCAAGCCTACCGCATTTTGTTTATTTTAACTGTCTCGCTCAAAAAAGCATCAGTTGTCTCTTCCTATAAAGGTGTTATTTGGATATGTGTTGCGTATTTTTAATTATTAAATGATTAGTAATTCTATGGGAAAAGGAAAAAATGCTCTCCACTCGTTTAAATATATTAATTTAGCCCATAATTTTATTTTTGGTCATATTTAATATCCATATTCGAATGATAGTTCACAATTGACTTCTCATAGTGACGCCGTCCATCATATTTCATTAAATGTCCGATGTGACATGATATGTCAGATGTCAAGTGTCATGCCACGTCAGTAAAATTGACCCAAACTTAAAAAACGGGTTTGGGTAAACATGCTTATTTAACTACTTATTTTTATAGAAATAACTCTGTTATAAGCTCGAGTTTATCAGATCCATTACCACAGCTTTATGACAACAAAAATTACCACAACTTTATTGATTTTATAGTCATTATTATTTTTATTTTTATTTTTATTATTATTAATGGGCATGATAACTTTAATTACTTAGTGGTGGTTGTATTTTTTATAAACAAATGTAAAATTCGAAGAAGGTGTGATTTTTTATAAGTATTTTTACCACTAGTAAAATAATTAATGAGCTACATAAAATATTAAATGATAGCGTTATTTTGTTTAAATAAAACTAATTGAACTCTATATCATATTATAATTTTCCTTTATTCTAAATAAAAATTATTATTAATTATTTTTATTTTTATTTTGTCACTATCGTTGAATCTATCACCTTGGTTTTGAATTCAAATGTAAAGGTAAACATTCACTAATTAAAATATATACCTTTAATTTGTTAATTAAATGCACAGGTTGGGTATATATAGGACAATTAACCTGATATGAACTCATCCGAAATTAGATTTTATTTCGGATTCACATACAAATTAATCAGGAAAAAAAAAATGATAACCACTCGAAAAAGAGAGGAAGTCATATCAATTAGCTAGTGGGTCATATGCTAACAAGTGGGGCTCTGCTCATTAAATGTGTTCCATTGAAATGCATGGTTCGTAAATTACGTTGGTTTTGTGACCAGATCCATTTTGACACATTCTTCCCGATCGATCCTTCTAAAAATTAAATCTTTTCTCGCCACAATTTCATTTCATTTTGGAGTGTAACTTTTTCTTATTGGGGACATTATTAAGGTTGGTGCATGGCAAATTAATGATATCCGAATAAGATATAGTGTTGATTGACATTTATATGTACTCACCAACGTTTTATCCGAATTGAATACCTATACAACTTTGAGATATTTTTCAAGTCTTATATTACCATTTTAAGTTCGAACTCACTTCACCCTTAACCTTTACTCATCCATATTCATATATATATAATTATGATCTCGAGACATAAAATATACACAATTAGTAACTAAAATTACAATGTCTTACAATGAAGTAATACATAAATTTTTCTAGTTTGCAGTTTTCTTTGACAAGGATAAAAACATTTAATGTCATTGTTTTAATGTCATTTATATATAGCACAACCTAAAACAATGACATTAAATGTTTTTTTCCTTCTTGTCAAAGAAAACTGCAAACTAGAAAAATTTACCCAATCAATTATCAAGAAAGGAACACTAGCTAGTAGCTAGAGCCAACAACAACAAAAAAAAAACACCAGAGACATTTCTACTCTCTAGTAGTCTCTCCCTTATTTTATAAATGAATGATATGGAGAAAAAAATTATTTTTAAAAAATCATCCAATTACATTTTTCAAAATAATAATTAGAATTTTTTCATTGGTTAATATAAGAAGTAAAAGTGAAATAATTATTTTTTTATTTATTTTTCATAATTTATTTTTTATTAGAATTTTTTTAGTGCGTATATTTTATGTTAATTTGACATTTATAAAATAACAACCCAATAGTATTTTCAACNTATTTTTTTTTTATTTTTCATAATTATTTTTTTATTAAAATTTTCTTAATGCGTATATTTTATGTTAATTTGACATTTATAAAATAACAACTTAATAGTATTTTCAACTCCCAAAACCACGCAGCCCCTCTCTTTCTTCCTATAAAAGAGAGCCCACACCCATAAATAAGAGGACACTAACTAATACCAAACGCGTCCTTTCTTTCTTGCTCTTCTTCTTGTCTTGTAACTAAATTAACTAAATCTTTTCAATTTCCACAACCATTTTTTTTTTATCAAAAAGAAAAAGAAAAAGAAAAAGAAAAGGCCATGGTGATGCTAGAGAATGGCATCTCAGGAGCCATGAATGCAAGAATCATAGGATCAGGGCATGAAACTATGGTTCTTGCTCATGGTTATGGAGCGGACCAGTCTGTTTGGGACAAGATGATCCCTTTCTTGACAAACAATGTTTACCAGGTTCTTATCTTTGACTGGCCTTGTTCTGGTGCTGCTAAATTCTATGATCCTGAAAAATACAATTCCTTTGAGGCTTTTGCTGATGACCTCATCAATCTCATGGATGAGTTGAAGCTCAGCTCTGCTGTCTTTGTTGGCCATTCCATGTCTGGCATCATTGGTTGCATTGCTTCTGTTAAGAGACCTGACCTCTTCTCCAGACTTGTCCTCCTTGCAGCTTCTCCAAGGTAAATTTAATCATTTTAATTAATTAGTATTCAATTCCCTTTATTTATTTGTTTATTTAGACATATGTATACTTATTAATTACTAATTACTACATCCGTTCTTATTTAACTGGTGTTTTAGTCCAAAAAATTTATCCAAAATTGAATTAATTTTTAGTCCACAAATTATCTCCTTACAAAAAAGTTACCGTCCTTGCCACTGTTTTTTTTTTTTTTTAAATGTCGTTTTCATCATTTTAAATGTATTAAGGAATCAAAATTAGTATTGATTGGTCGTAACTAATAAAACGATCGAAAACAATTGGCTAGAAGCATATTAAAAATAGTAATCAATTATTACCTTAATTTTTATAAAAATAAATTGAGAGTCATTTTATTTAGGCGAAATGGAGTATATAGAAAGAATTAAGAAAGTGTAGTTGAATTTGAATACTTCCTTCTTTTTTCTAGGGAAATACTCCTTCCGAAAAAAATTCTTTTTAGGATAGTAAAAATTTATAGGATAATGATCTTTGATCTTTGATATTATTTTATTTCATATTGTTTCATTTTTATTCATAATTTTCACTCAAATTACCACACTATCATCAAATTGGGTCGATTCATAAAAAAAAATTGTCATTTGTACAAAATATATATTTTGAAAAAAATAAAATGACAAGTATTATGAACAGTAAAAATTCGTAGAAAAAAGACATTCTTTTAAGACCGAAGAAAATAAATTTTAAACTCCTCCGAAAAGCAAGTTAAAGTTTAATATATTACCAGTAATAATTGTCCATAAAGTTACAGGACGTACATATGCCATCAGTTTGACCCTTACTACTTATTATAATGGTAGTTAAAAATTGCAGTGATTTTAATATACTCCCTCCGTTTTCGTTTACTTGTCGCTGGTCACTATTCCGGCCGCTTTGTAAAGCGGCCGGAATAGTAACTATATGACCTCGAAAAAGTTCGAAGTTTTTTTACAACGTATATTAATCCTTCACGTACGTTGAAAAAAAATTTCAAATTTTTTCGAGATCATATAGTTACTATTCCGGCGCTTTAAAATGCGTGCCATGAATAGTAAAGTGTCAAGTATTCAGAAACAGAGGGAGTATTATCTACAAATTAAGGGTCTATTTAGCGTTTCGGTTCTGATTTGAAAAGTACTGTGGAAAAATCACTTTTGCGTAAAGTAGCGTGCTGTTTAGTAAACATTTCTTAAAAATGTTGTGGGAAACGAGAAGTTATTTTTGGTGTTTGGTAAAATTTTAGAAATGAAAACGTTGGAGTATAAAACCCATTTTTTAAAAATTCATAAAAATAGAAAAAGTGGATCTAGAATTACTTATCTGAGATGGAGATTTTATTGTGTTAGTTTTTAATTTATTTTATTCATTATATAAAATAAAAAAATGAAATTAAAAAGAAAAGAAAAGAAAAGAAAAAGATGAGAGAGGGTTTTTCGGTAGCTTTCGGTGGGAGTAGAGGTAAAATACAAAAGGAAATGGTAGAGCTTTTGAAAAGCTCTTGGCAGAAGCTCTTGGCAGAAGCTGCAAACCAAACACCTTTTCATGGCTTTTCTAATCCAACTCAATTTAGAACCCCACACAGCCACTAAATCATGCTTAATTGTACTAGTGCAGAAGCAGTATCAGAAAAAAACCGGTACCACCTATCAACAAAAAAAAAAAAGAGCTACCAGTCATAAAGTAACGAAAACGACATGACTAGCATCTCCTTGATAAGTTTGACAACTCATTGCTTTTCGTGCGCTTCCCGTCTTCGCTATTATTGTGGTTTGGTCAATTTTTGTTTTTATTTTCAAATATGATTTTTTTTGTTGGTAAATTCACATACACTTGCCACTTTGCTTAGCAAAAGCTTATTTATTTATTGATTAGCTTTTCTTCACTGATATCAAGATTAATCACTGAAGCCGGCAGAGTATTCTATATCAATATTCAAGTCGGAAAAAAATTAGTGTTGATTAATTATTTAAGTTATTTAATTTTTTTCTATTTGGGTGTCCACTCAATCGACATTAGAACAAAAGAATATTTTTCTTCCGAGTACTATTGAGTTTTATTTAAATAATTTACTTTTTTATTTATTTGGAACAAAAAGAATTATTTTCGAGTATTATTGGGTTTCAAAAACTTCGTATTTATATATGCATAAAATTTGAAAATTTAATAGTTATATTATTAACTTTTCTTGTGATTTTGTGTGTGCGGGTTTTCTCATGTACAAAACTTGGCATCTATATATCATCTAGGTACTTAAATGAAGAAGATTATATTGGAGGATTTGAAAAATCGGATATTGAAGGATTAATCTCAAGCATTGAATCGGATCTCCACAACTGGGCTACTGGGTTTGCCCCACTTGCAGTGGATCCAAAGGATCCGGATTCAGTTGAAAAGTTCAGCACATCCTTGAAAAAAATGAGGCCTGAAGTTGCCGTCTCCGTCGCTGCAACTGTGTTCTATAGCGACGAAAGGGAGATTCTTGAAAAAATTACGACCCCGTGCACAATAGTTCAACCCCAAAACGACATCGTCGTGCCTACTTCAGTAGCATACTACATGTTGGACAAGATCAAGGGGAAATCAACGGTGGAGGTGATTGAGATGAATGGTCATTGCCCTCATCTAACGGCCCATATTCAACTGCTTGATGTGCTGAGTGGGGTCCTTGGGTTTAGTTTTAAAAATGATGTTGAAAAATAAAATAAAATGTTGTGATGGAAATGTAGCTAGGTAGTCTGTATCCTTCTCTTGTGGTTGGTAAGGGAAATAAATAATAAACGACATGTTAAATGTTATGAGTCCATATCAAGGAATTGGAGGATCAGGATAGATTAATTACCCTGCTTTTTTCCTGACCTATTCATACGGTTCAAAAACTAGTTCATCCGGTTAATTTGTATGCTCAGATTTCTGCAAACTCAGCCCAGCCCATCACATGAATAGATTTTATTTTCCTATGCAAGACAAGTCCAAGTTCCAACCCAGGCCTCTAAATTTTCTCTCCTTCAGCAAGCCCAGCCCGAAGAGAAACTCCATTTATGTTTTGGTCCTCTTCAATTCTTCCCTTACATCTTAGCCCTTAAACTATTGAATTATGAAAAAAGAAAAACTCAATGTAACTGTCCACAATTCTCTATTTACCTCATGTGTACATAATTTTATAATTTACTCAAGCAGAAAGATCTTAGCCGTTGGATTAGCCTCAATCGGCTATGATTCCTCCATTTGCAAGCCTGAGTGGGAAAAATTCTAGATTGCATTGTGTATTCAATTTGTTTTTCTTTTTGAGAAAATATTCAATTTGTTCCAACCAGCTTTTATACAATTTTTTTACTCGAATTTTGTAATTTTGGCACAAAAAATGTATTCATTGTTCAACGTTGATATATAAATGTATCATTTTAATATATTTGTGGGCCCACCAAAAATAAATATATTTAAATTGGTGTGACTTTTTAAGCATAAAAAATATAAAAATTGCGAAAAATTATGAGAAGGGCTTAATTGATTGTATGAAACAAATTAAGGAGCAATCAGGTCAAAATTTTATTTACGGTGGCTAAATTGCGTACAATTTTTTACCAAAAATCATCTCAATCGCACGCCACTCCAAAGTCCATCCACTCAATTCACCATTTTTATCTCTGCACGATTAAAAAGAGTACAGCAAATGAAAAGCTTCTCCTCAGCAGCTCAGCTACTCTCCAAATCAGCAATTCTCTTCTACCCTCATCGCTGCCAACAACAGCAGCAGCAGCTACTCACTTTAGTCTCCCTCTCTCACCGGACCTTCTCCGTCATGGCCACAGCTTCCGCTTCCTCCGCCGACGATTTCGTCAAAGGAAATGTTCACCCCAATGGCGTCGCCGTCATCACCCTCGATCGTCCCAAAGCTCTCAACGCCATGAACTTAGGTACGCTTTATGCTTTAGTAATGCTAGAGATGCCTGCACTTACTTCATACTTTACTGCCTGATAGCTCTATCAGAATCACTAGGAATCATGGAGCTAATTAAACTAAGTGATATGATATATCCTCCGTCTATTCGGATCTGATTTTCGAAGTTACTTCTAGATGTTCAAAACAGTGGAAACTGTGAGGTGGAAGGTGTATTTGTAGATATCGGTAACTACTACGAAGGAAACTTCGAGCTCATATTGGTCATGGGTTGAGAACGGGAATTAGTGCTTTTCATGTTCAAATCATAAAAAAACTAGTGAAAATTTTGTAAGCAAATTACAGATGTATAGGTCTCATTGGCCAATAGCACTATTAATTTATGTTGTATTGTATCAATTACTAAGTATTGCCTCCAGAGGCACAGATTTTGGAACGTATTGTGGAATTAGCTTTTGAAAGAATAACTTATGGTTGCCTAGTGAATACTTCAGTTGCCTTATCATATAGGCAGTTAGTCTACTTCTTTTGTTTGCATTTGAATACGGAGGTGTGATAATAATTTTCTCATGCAGAGATGGACGTAAGGTACAAAAAGTTTCTTGATGAATGGGAAGTTGATCCAAGGGTCAAATGTGTTTTTATTGAGGGAAGCTCCCCTCGTGCCTTTTGCGCAGGTAATATTCTTAAAAAGGAATGGATCTCTCTTTTGCGGGATACTTTTACTTTTGAGTGTGTATTGGGGAAGACTATGAGGGGTGATTGTTCATGGGCAATGCAGGAATGGATATTAAAGGTGTTGTTGCAGAGATTCAAAAGGACAAAAATACGCCTCTTGTGCCGAAGGTGTCTTATGCACTTTTGTGCTTCTAGTTATTAGCATCATGGTTTATTACCCGATTTTTCTTTTTCTTTTTTCGATGTGCTGAATGCTGTTGCAAACTATTTGTTGTTTCTGTGTGTATTCATGTCTTTGTTCTTTATGGTTAGTTAACTCTGTTGTTCAGTTGCTTGTCCTTTGGGTTATCAATCTCTTAGTTTATCTGCAGGTGGTGATGTGAAGGATATTACAACCAAATGCCAACTGCCAGATATGATTGAGGTCTTGCTTTTTATTAGTTCAGGTTGACAGAAGTTAGCTGCCTTATTATATAGAGTTGATAGCAATGACGTGTGCGATCATGTAGTCAGCCTCCACATAACTCCTCCCTGAGATTAGTTAAAATGGCTTTTTTGTTATAATGTTGCTAATGTGTTGTATCCAATGTACTAGTATTTTCCCCCCTAAATTTTGCTTTAATTTGACATAATAATAGAAGGATGATCACTCTGAGATCAACTCTTCATATTCTCAAATTTTGACTTCTTAGAATAGTTGTTTCCATCACTGATTGCCAAAAAAGAGTGACCTGGATTTTGCTTGTAAATTAACCACCACCAGAGTTAAGAATGTCCTTCTCCTGTTTTAGGCTATCTCTTTAAATGCCACGCCCAATGCATTCAGCCTTAGCTTCCTTGGGATTCGTGTATCAATTTCTTGAAGCAACTTTTAAACTTATTATAATTTTTGATGTGGGTTTGAACAAGATTGTAGATATAACAATTTCTAGGGTCTATTTGGAGCCGAGTTCTGGATTTTCCCACCATATTTCGGGTTAAACTAGGCTCTTGTCAGCCACAGTTTTGGCTGTATCCGAATGCAGATGAACTTTTACTGTCAATATTCAAATTTTCTGAGTTGTGTAATAATTGGTCTTAGTAGAGTTTAGCAAGGATGTATCAACTTTCTATTTATTGTTGAATGTCTTCACTTCTAAATGAAATATAGACATGCCAGAAGTCATATATAAAACACTTTTTTTGGAGAAAAAGTTTACTCATCTCTTTCACTTTTCTCCTCTCTGCACATCCACTGTAGTAGAACTAAAGTTTTGGTTCAACTCGTGTTTATCCTATTTTATACCTGTTAGCACATCTGCTTCTAAATGCAAATCATTCGCTTTTTAATCTGATCTGAGTGTGACCAATTTGGCTTTTGTCAGGTATTCACTGCAGAATATTCTCTGATATGCAAAATTTCTGAGTACAAGAAACCATATATATCCTTCATGGATGGCATAACTATGGGTTTTGGAATTGGCTTATCTGGTCATGGTCGATTTCGTATTGTTACAGAGGTAAAATTCCCGGTTAGAGAGGTCTCTGATTTTTCATATTTTAAGAATGACAACCTGAGTGTTCTCTAAAATATGTCCTTTAAATGCTATTTTACAGAGGACTGTTCTTGCTATGCCAGAAAATGGCATTGGCTTGTTTCCAGATGTCGGTTTTTCATATATAGCTGCAAAGAGTCCTGGAGAAGGATCAGTTGGTACAGTTTCGTTATCTTCTCTTTGTTTCTTGAACTGGAATTTAGAATCTGATATCATCCTTTAACGGAGAAAGTCATCACAAGGAGTTTTTAGCTGTCTACTTTCAATGATTATCCAATTGCATGAAAGTATTGAATATTGATTATTAAATGTCATTTTATAGTTGTATAATGGGGTAAAAACTGCTGCATGAAAGCATTTATTGGCTGTGCTTGCTGTCAAGGTACTTCTCCCTCCCTACTTTGGTGTAAGATAAAGGGTGCTTTCAGTAACTTAAAAAATGACATTGTTGGCCAACCCAAAATACCTCGTGCCTAACTCTTGATAGTAGACATTCTTCTGTTGGTTACACCATAAAACAAGATTCTTCAAAACAATGGTGAAAAAAAATAGCTTGCTTTAAAAATTTCCTTTCCTGTAGTGGTAAGCTGATCTTCTATTTTCAGGTGCTTATCTTGGATTGACTGGGAAAAGGATTTCTACACCTGCTGACGCACTATTTTTGGGGCTTGGAACACACTATGTGCCATCTGGGGATCTAAGCGCCTTGAAGGAGGCCCTTTTGGCTATTACCTTGTACTTCCCAAATAACCTTTATATCAAGTATTTTCATTCTGGTGCATTTGTGTTTTGCATTTCTTTCATATACTTGATTATTTATTTTCTTCGTTGTTCCAAACTTCAAGAATGCAAGTTAAGAACAATTTACCCCTTGTAGTTGGGGCTTAAAATGCACAACCAAGGTACTTAGTTTAATTCTACTTTACCTCTGTCATGCATACCAAACCGATTTAGGTTGGTTTTATCATCTCCTGCGGACCAAAACTTGGGTGGGTATCATCTGATGTAGTTTGCAAATAAAAGGAATGTGTAAGTGGTAGGAATTTTGTGTCTAACTATGAAGTTCCCATGATAGAGAATATATCTATGTCCAATGTTGATACAGTTCTGAGGACCCACAGCAAGACATCAAAGAACTTGTAGCAAAGTACAGTCACGATCCTGAATCTGAGGCCCAGCTAAAGGCACTTTTACCTAGAATAATATCAACTTTTGGTGTGAATAAGCCAGTCAAGGAGACTCTTGAGGAGCTTAAAGCGCATCAGCAGAGTGCTGATCCTAAAGGTGAGCTAACTGATTGATGCTCAGTTTTGATAGTGGCATATATTGTATGAAAAGCTATGGTTTGCACAAGTTTGTTTTGTTTTTTTCTACCACCCCATCATCTCATTATTCCTTTTTTTGCAGTGGCGGAGTGGGCAAGTGAGGCTCTACAAGGTCTTGGAAAGGGCGCCCCTTTTTCCCTCTGCTTGACACAAAAGTATTTCTCTATGGTGGCCTCGGCCTATGGAAAAAGTGGCAATGAATTGTCAACCGTGAGTTTAGATGTGGCTTTGTCGTGCTTGTTTTTGTAATGTCTCTTTTCTGGGAGTTTCTATAAACTAACATCTGTGTTGCTTTTATCACTTCATTTCATTCAGCTAAATGGCGTAATGAAGACAGAATACCGCGTTGCCTTGAGGTCTTCTTTACGAAATGATTTTGCTGAAGGTGTCAGAGCAGTGTTGATCGATAAAGATCAGGTTCTTTTCTCTAATGCCTCTTTGTTGTTCTCTTTGCCAGTTTGAAAAGTTATTAGGCTACAGTTCTTAGGAGCCATTCTGTGTAATGAGTTTAGATGTGGTCTGTAGTAATTAGTAAGTACTATTGATCATTGTTGCGTAGTTATCGCGGTATAGAAATGTCATTAGACTGCTTCTATTTCTCTCTTTTTTCTCACCATTGATGTCCTTGTGTTTGCAGAACCCCAAGTGGAACCCACCAAGCTTGGAAGAAGTCGAACAAAGTGAAGTGGAATCCGTCTTCAAACCATTGGACTCCGACATTAAGGAGTTGAGCGTGTGAGCTTGAAAGTGACATTACCGTGTCCTTTCCTTGCTCCCGTGAGATTATATTACAACAATAAATAATCATGTATTGGAAACTGTAGACACGCAACTGGTGCTCTCTGTAAAAGTAAATTTTCATTGGCGTTGCATTTGCCATGAATGCAGATTATGAATAATTGTCCATACCAAAAGACAAGGTTTTCAAATTCATACATTTCACTTTATTTCCTTTTAGTTTGGTGGTGAGACATCCATTTACCATTCTTTTCGTTTGCAACCCATACTTGAAATCCCAGGCATCGGGAGACTTCACTATTTAGGTTCTTGTAGCAAGATTGAAGGTTTTGCAGTCTTAACAATCTTTACATGGAAAGCAATATGATGGAATATGATAGGGTGGCTGGTTAACTTACAACAGAGAGAAAAGGACAGCTAGTTCATGGCATGCGTCTCATACTTTCCTTGATAGTAGTACTAAATAACGAGAGCAGGTGGAACAAACTAAATCAAGACAGATTGTTATAGACAGAATTACACAAGTAAAAACTTAAAATTGTCTAAGCTTCTCAACGAGTATAAAACCAGTTTCCAATCTCCCAGGGAAATGAGGCTCTGTCCTGGAAAAAAAAACATAGAACTATTTTCCTGTGAGAATATATCATAAAAAGTTAAGAAAAGGTGGAGCATTCAGGAGCAATCTCCACTCCTCAAGCTTTGTAACAAATCCAAGTATCCAAAGGAATCAGGAGCAATATACCTGCATTAAACAGAGCTGAATTAGATTCCTAAGAAGATAATCACACCAATTAGGTGTGCTCTTAATATTGATTCCTTTGCGTATAGGATTCACGACAAGTCTATCGGCTGTTTAAAAGCTGCCTTAAGTACCTGACAATAAGGACTGGGCTACTCAGACATGTCGAAACACTTACCACTATAATGACCTTAGTTAGGGTTTGTCAAGGCGACTGAAAATAACTGCTATTCTCGTATTCCTAAATAATCATATTACTGTTTTTATTTCCCCTCAATTTTGTTACGCTTCTTTCCCTTTGAACATCTCATTAGGGAACAGAATGTGATTTCCATGAATATGCAGCTCCCTCTAATAATTGCTAAAGCAGTAAAAACCTATACACTTTGACATAGGTTAGCAAGCCAGCACAGCTGCTAAACAAGATAAAGCAAGACAGCACAGCTGCTAAACAAGATAAAGCAAGGCTAAAAGAACACTAAATCTGACAGAAGAAGGTCAAGGGTAGGCAAGATGAGATAGAGCTGATTTGAGAACATGCGGGTTACAGGCAGAAACAGAAATGGATTTCATTCCTTTTGTCGTATCCATTAATGAAAGACCAATTCTGCCAGTAAGTAAAAATATTTAGACTCTTTTTCTTTCTTTATCAAGTTCAACTAGTTGGTGACTCAAAAATAGACAACAAACAGCATCAGCAATCAAGAAGACATACCCATGCCGGAATAGAAAATCAATTATGACAATGGAGCAATTTGGCTTGAAAAAATGTGTCCTCTGTATAACATTTGCAACATTTTGCACAGGGATCAACTTGAAACTCTCCACTTCCCCATCTGCACGGAGAGAGTAACCAGTATCACAGCTGAATAACATTAGCATCATCAAACTTCTACATCAAAAAGTTGCGCCAAATGAGCAGTAGACAGTATAACAATTGTACAGATTTATAAGCTAATTTAAAATGCTCATGGACATGAACTTACTAACGATAATGACAGCAAGTAAAAGGTACCTTGATTCTTAGGTATAAAACCGACAGGGAGTTTTAAATCATAACAAAATAGAACATCTCTCTTGTATCTGTACCCATCAATGTCCACATATGAAACAGCACCAACTGGCCTGGCTCTGTAAGAGAAGAAAGTATTAACTAATCAATAAAGTGAAGGTGACTGCAAACCTAAAGTCAATGCAAATGAATGCTAAATGTGAGGTAGTAGTGAATAGTGATTCTATGGAACAGCAGTAATGGTACGCAATAATAAATATACAGCGTGATGATGTGGAGTTTAGACATTTTGAGTTCTCAGAACCTTCCTTCATTTCACTTTCCCTAAAGCAATAAGAACCTTGTTCACTTTGTAAAGGGCTCCCTCCCTTAATACAACTGGATTCATATGTTTAATCCTTTATATATAGAGAAGACTAGTCTTTAGTCAAAATTGAAGGGAAAAATAACTATTGAGACAATAATCACCATCCAGAGTCTGGCCTTTCTCAATAGCATTCCTAAGCAATCTATCTTTCAAATACATCAATATTCTGATGTGATGAATCCACCTAAAGTGGAAGCTACACAATCTCCCTTCCGCAACATGTTTACACAATAGTAGTAATTATCTCCAAGAAGTGAGAAGGTATGCAAAAATAACAAGACGGGGGTGTAATGTTGTATGTTACAAATTGTGTCAAACAAGAAGGGAGTGCCTAGAGTAAAGTGTATCAAGGAAAGTCTGTCAACAAGCTTGAAGTATTTTAACAATAAACAATTAAGGTCTTTCCCTAACAAAGAAGAGTGAGGTCCGGACTCCATACTCAGCATATGGTGGTAGGACACCTGCCTACTTGTCCAACCTCGCGAGAAGGTAAACCAAGAGTCAACTCAGTCAAGGTCTTGCCAATAATTCAATGGCTAAAGGAAACTTACTCACAAGCAAGGGATTGAGGTATTCCTGCTTCCTCTTCACATTCTTTAACAATATTGTCACCACAGGAAATCCCATGAGGCTGCCAATAGCACAAGAACTGAAAAACTTAAGTAGGAGAATGATATAGATCGGAAATTAAGACCTGTTATCTTGCCAATGTGTTGCAACTCCACAGTATGTTGTCATGTTCCTATCCTCAATCACTCAGGTTTGAGTCTCATTGTAAACATAAAAACAACC
>NBIL01157211.1:0-12119 GCA_002752925.1 Viola pubescens var. scabriuscula | reverse complement strand
ATTTTTTTATCAGTTGACGTATTCATGTTAAAAAAAATTAAAATGTCACGTAATTATTAAAAAATAGAGTGATAACATTAAGGTATATAGAGCGGCGGAATTTAATCAATGTAATTAAATAGAGGGATAAAAAATGTCATTAGTTACTACCATAAATCTGAAAATCGAGCGCCCACTACACCATGATACTCTTTTAGTGCTCGTCTTTAGACGCTATTTTCCCTCTAATCATGATGAAGAGAAACCAAAATCTTGTATAAATCTTTGCTTGGTTGAAGCAATATTCATTGACCAAAATCTATATCAGTGATGAATACGGTTGCTAAAGTTTTGTTGGTTCTTGGGTTGGCATTTTTTCATCTTCATGTTGATGCTGCAAGATTGCCAACATCTGTCCCTATCCGTTCATTGAGTGAATCGCCAAAAATAGGTTCTTTCATTGATAAATTTCTAGTATTTTTCTTATATAGAAATATAAATTAAGCGATACGAACTTGGTATCTAAACCTTAATTCGTCCAAATTTCTTTTTTCAGGTTCAACTACGGCTAACGACAGTAGTCATGAGGATGATACAAACAGCAACTATGGAAGCTATGGAAATCCATCTGGGTCATCCACTGAAACCCACCATACCTATGCTAGCAATTGCCCACCTGGAAAAATGTGTTAATCCATCCCATCTTATAATCATGTTGTAAAATATCAAATTCTAAAGTTTAAAATCTATCAAAACAAGTAAAAGAGTGTGTTAAACTGTAGTATTACATATTAAAAATCTAGCCTCGCTCCGGCATGTATAGTACATTTCTAATAAATTAAGGTATTGTATGCTCTTTAATATATTTTGGTTAATTGACTTATCCATCCTTACGTTTTTAAACAATTTTCACCTCACGATTATAAATAATTTTCACCTGAGTTTCAGAAATTTTTTATTTGTCATTGTATTTATTTACGGTAGCTCAATTAAGCTCATATATTTAAATTAACCTTATTTTTATTTTCAAAAAATAGTTATTATTCAACGTAAAATCTTTTATTATTAACTTTTTGCTGATATGGAGAGATATGTAAGGTGTCACGTCAAAAAATTGTAATAAATTCAAGAAAAAACAGAAAAAAATTATAGAAAATAAAGAAAATAAGAAAGTCATTTAAAATTTGGCAATTCTTGTTAATTTCGTTAATTTTTTTGATTTTTCTACAAAAATGTCATGCGAGAAGTAATAGGTTTTTTAATCAAATTTTATATTTTAAATTTATTTATGTTCTTTTAGGTTTTTTCTTATAGTTAAAAAAAATTATCAAATTTTAAATGATTTTCTTATTTTTTGTATTTTTTATTATTTGTTTATTTGTTTCTCTATTTGTTTCTTAAATTTTTTATAATTTTCCGACGTGACACCTAGTTTCCGCCAAGTCAACAAAAATAATATAAAAAAATTTCACATAGGATAATAAGTATTTTCTGGAAATATAAATAAGGTTAATTTGAATTCCATAACTTAATTAAATCAATATGAACAGAGGAAAGTGTAAATAAAGAATTTATGAAACACATAATGCTATTTAGAAATTATTTACAAACATAAGGAGGTCATTTAGTCATATATTTTTTACCCACTCGAATTTAAGAAGACAATCCAGAGCTAAGATTTTGAACTTGGAATTTGAGGGTGCGCCTGGCCCTTGCTGCACTGTAGTGCAACCGCAAAGGCCATGCTTGATTCCGAATTCAACCGAGCACCTAACTTGAATGACTTGGAAGACCATGGAGAACTAAAATTTTGAACATGGAATTGGAGCCAGGCCCTTGCTGTAGTGCAACGCATGGGCGGCGTTTGAGGACTCCGGTGGCAAGCTACTGTGATGAGCCCTCTCCTTAGAAAAAAATTAATATCACGTGGCCATATGAAACACGGACACTTCAAAACTGATTTTATATCCATGTCAAAAAAAAGTATCGAATACCACATGTATCCGACACATGCGGAAACTTATAAAAATAAAAAATAAAATATTTAAATTGGACATTTTTGGGACACTCGGAGGCACTCTTTAAATATGAGTGAATACTTCACGACACTTTAAAACACGTCAATCGTAATTATTTTTAGAAACAAGAATACTAAAATTAGAAATGAATAAATATAAAATAAAGAACAACCACGAACGATATGACATTAATTTTCTTTTGATTTGTTCATTGCAGAGCTTCTCACTTGATGAACCAAATATAAAGTCGATCTTATTTAATAAAGAGTGAAGATAATAATGCTAAGTTTGTTTATAGAGTTAAAAATTAATGTCATTTCCTAGTTAAATTTTTGACTTTTATTTTAATTTATAAATTAATGAAAATATGAATTTCAGGTTTTACTAGTCAATTATATAATCTTTTACATATGCTTGGTAAAAAATTAAAAATTGTCGTCTACACAAATATTTTATTAAAATGATATTATAACCACTAAAATTATTATTTTAATATAAAAATTATGTAAAATATATTTTAAAGAATATATAAAATTGATGTGTCCTTAGGGGAAGCATGTGGGTCATTTCAAATACTAAACTGATAAGAGATACTACCCTTAATCTTACCCAAAAAGGCCGAGAAAGGTATGAGTTAAAAGTCGGGCTTTGGCTATCACTATATGCATATATATGTACCGACACTTAAGTTGTATCCAACCGATGTGATATTTGTTTGTGAAAAATGCTGATTATTTCAATTTTTTTAGTCAAGTATATAGGATTAAGTTGTCAATCTCGTATTAGTGAGTATTTTAATTTTGATATTGGTACAAGATGTATTAATACCGAACAAAATGCTAATATCTTTTGGTATCTTGAATTTTATATTTTCTTTATATTATGTATTTATTATTGCACAAACTTACAGTAGAGTGAACACATTTAATACTTAAAATGGCATCACAAGAGTTAAGCCTCATAATAATAGACTACGTACTTAAATTATAATGCATTTTTCTTGCACATTTTAACAATATAGTTAGTTATTAACACCACCTAGAAAAAGAGAGTTAACTGACAAGCTCGGACATGGTTTATAAAATGTTGGTGAAAAGAACAATGTCTCTTGTTAATTGATGATGTGGATAAAAGCAGTGGCAATACATCCCTTTTATATAGACATGGATTTTATTCTGATTGGCTTTCATGGACATTATGAAACACCACTGTAACCCATCAATAAAAGCGGGTGCATGGGTGTATCCGCCAAAAATCATAGTACATTACAAGATTACAACATCGACTTCTGGAAGCACTTTAGATCTCAAACGCTTGGCACGCTTTCTACCCATACGTCTTTCCTTTGGATTTTGGGACTCGTACGGGCTTCCAATCAACACTTGATCACGAGTGTCAAAAATAATCTTATCGAGCATGACAGCATTCTCAATAATGTACATGGCAATCTCAACTTCAACAGCTTTCCCAACAAATCCAGCAAATTCAACCACCTTCAGGTACTGATGAGGACGTTTATCGGGTTTACGTGCTCTTTGTTTAACTTCACAATCCCCATAGTCAACCTGGAAGAAGAAAGTGCAAAGTAAATCATTGTCATATTCATCATCATCATCATCATCATCATTATCAACTAAATGAAGAGGAAATTTCATACATTCACCTATCAGTTATAGACAGATAATTACCTCAAGAGAAAAACTATGCAAGAAAGGACATGCCTCAATCAATGGAATGATGCAGAGAAGGCTATCAGCACATACTGCAACCTTCAACTCAAGTTGTTTCAGGTTGGTCAACACTGAAATTTCAGAGCCCTCAAATTTCTGACAAACAAGCCAGGTAACCCAGAATTAGAAACACAAATTCATGCGGGAAAGAGAAAAAAAGAGAGCAAATAACTAATGTTTTTCATGCTTACCATTTTATGTGGAAGATCCAAGGAAAGAGTCTCTAGCTGAGAAAGAGAGCTTGAAGGCACACAAAGATCACGGACTACGTATTTGGAACAATCTCCTCCTATGGACAGCTCTCTAAGCGTCGGAGCAAACTTAAAAGGGATGTTGATCTTTTTCCCAAAATATTTGAATGAAATGATATTTGGTGCACAAATCTCAACCTTCTTCAGTGACCAACAGTAGTGTATCTCCAAGTACTTCAATGGAAGTGATAAACCAGTAACTTGTAGACTTACTAGAGAATCTGACGACCCCACATATAACCGCTCAAGAAAAGGACAATTGAATAAGAAGTACTCGACAACTTCTCCACTAACACTCACATTTTTCAGAAATAGAGCAGTCAAGGAATTGCAGTTAGGAAAACCAATACTTTGTGATCGCAATTCCTTTTTACCTTGTTTATCAGGGAAAAAGTATTGGGTAGCAGATGGAACATCACAGTAATTTGACAAGTCTATCTCAAGCCTTTTGACTTTCTTCTCGATAGCAAAATTTACCCACGTATCAATATCACGTTGAGAATTTCTGTCCAAATCGAAGCGAATCCTAAATTCATCTACAGCTGCACCTTCATACAGTTTCACCACTTGATTCACCCAACTCTTGTATCTCAGCCTCTCAGTTTTAAGCGACTTTCTTCCCAACTCTATGTCATCCAATATTTTCTTCTCCTCGAAGTAGAGTTTAGGAGACAAGGTCCACAACTTCTCCCATCGATGTGAAAGAACACAAGTTCTTCCAGCTTCTTTCAATGTCAAAAGAGAGAGGATGTAAACTAGAGTCTCATCAGGCAGCTGACTTATCCAATCTTGCAAATCCTTGTCTCCCTGATCACACAATTGATTAGAAGAAAATGGTTGGCTACGAACAAAACAAAAAATCAACAACAATGTAAAGTAAAAGACCCTAATTTCCTGAACAAGGGAATTTAACTTGTTTCATACTTCCTCAACACCAGAGCTTTGCCAGGTGAGGCATTTCATATGCCCTCTTATCTGATATTTATTTCAATGAGGCTGACACTGTAGCAGGGATACGTATAGCTACCCTCGTTACGTCACTCAATTAGGTTTCCACTTTCCACAGCTAGAAAAGATTAACTTGGTATGCAGTTAAAAGCATGTAAGTGTTACTCTTGCAATATTATCCTAATATAATACGCTCACTGCATCATTAAGAATGGTAGAAAAATCAACTGCTTAACACCTAACCCAAAATGACTTTATACATTAACCTCATAAAGACTGGGTGAACACTTTGTTAGGTAATTTATTGAATGGCAGATATAAACTTTTAGATCAGGTTTCATCTAAAAACAAGGAAGTAAAGCAAGCATAGAGGTCCCATATTTAAAAATATTAGTTGCAATGATGTATGTTGCATCCATCCCACGGTAACCATGAATCAATTATTTTTTAAAAACTTAACTTAATGGCACCTAACAATAATAACATGCGCTGACCATTGTACATGTGCTTGGCACCACAAGTTGATAAAGGTTCATTGTTTTGATCCTCCCAAAAGCAATCAAACACTCGTACCCACCCTTATTGCTCAACCCTACCCTCTGAAGTCTAACCTTTTTTCCTTAGCCTCAAGCCAAACACATCCTTAATAATGACTCATGCGTGCAATGAGTAATAGGGTACCTTATCAGGGATTCTCTGCATACTACAAAGAAAAAGATTGCATGACACAGCAGAAGTATGCTACAGTTATGGCTGTCAGGTGGGATCCTGATCACGACCTGATTCCTCAGTATCATCATATGTGCTGTAAAGAGGCTCAAACCACTACCAACTGGTTTTGGACAAGTATGAGAAGTACGATAATTGATCACATGATAGGCATACACTCCTAGCATAGCTACTGTTTAAGGGATTTGAAACTAAGATTGAAGACAAAGGAGGAATAGTTTTTGGGGTAAGAGAAGAAACTAACAAAATTAATTATTTAAACATTCGATGGAGGCCAAATATAAATGCTTTTTCCAGATTACTCTTAAACTCTATAAAAGAATGAAAACCTCCAAATCCTAATCTTTTGGTTGTCTGCATCGAAAAGCATAGCATAGTGTACATCAGGTAATCGTTGACATCCTCTTATAACAATGTAACCCTGTCCTATCCCAGAAGTATAGACTAGTTCCCTGGCGACCTTACAATGGTGTGCAGCCATGTAATCATATAATAGCTACCAGATAGGTCTCTATAAGTGAAGGGCTAATATGTGTTTACCTGCACCCGTCTAATTACATTAATTCCCAAGAAGTTCAAGTGCTACATGACTCAAGGATCATCTAATATGAATTTCAAAGAATTGAATAATCACAGTTTTGTTGGACAAGTATATCCAGCCCGGTTTTGAGAATTGAAATCCTGGTTCTGATTGTAGCTGTCATACTCAAATCTTTGTAAAATTGGGCGTTGAGAGAAAAAATCATGGGATGCAAGGAAATATTGTTATTATAAGTGCAGCTCAATAAACTTCAGAAACACAATCTTTCACAACATGTATAATGTAAAGTCCTTTTACCTTCTGATTCTTAGCTGGACGAACCCTTTTAGCCATTTAGCAATATACTACGCCTTTCGGTAGCAATTCAACCTAAGAATTGCATAACAAAAGAGATTAATCAGTGAAAGGTCAGTAAAAGAAGATGAAAAAGAAAAAGGAAACTAAAAGCATTCAGGAATTCAATGAACCACAGCATAATCCAAAATTTATTTCTATACCCGAGGTAATAGTTCTCTGGTGACAGAAAGGTTAGCCTTTTAGGACTAATATGAATATTAAGCTAAAAAGGCGGGATCTTTGATTAGAGAGAATTAGAACAGTCTCCAAAAGGAGGCCGGAAAGTACCTTATAAGTTACGCACCACTCCACCAGATTGTCTGAGGAGTTCTTTAAGTTTGAGATAAATATTATGTGCAGCCGCAGATGAATCCTCTGTTTCTCCTCTGATTGTGCCTGAAAGGCTTTCCAAGAATAAATACAAGTAGTACATATGCGCAAAGAGCAGCAGATTGATTTCACAGACATGAATTTGGGTATTACCAGATTGGTTTGTTAAGCTGGAGCAGATTGATTTCGCTCGATTACAGTGGAGCATCCGTTGTTAGCTTAGTACTCGCAATTTGGATTTAGTTCCTCGGCTTCTTCTATTTCTGTTTGGTGTCAGTTCCATAGTTGCATTCAACTGGCAGCGCCACAGGGGTTTAGTTTATGGGCAAAGGGCAAGGGGTGGCCAAAGTTTCAAATTTCCATTATGGCCCTTTTTTCTTTTTTCTTTTGATTTGATAATGTCTTGTTGGAGAAATTATGGCCCTTTAAGTTTAACTTTTCTAATATCAGTCCTTCTCTTTCTAGTGTTTCTAGAGAGAGAATCATTTGTTTTGGGGCACCAGATTTACCATAAAAAGAAACCATTAAGGTTAGGGCAAACCGTCCGGCCATCCCCCTTCAGGATGAAGACCCATCACCCCGAAGTGTAGGTACTTTTGGTTTACTTTGTGTTTTTCAATAAATTTCCTTTGTTCTTCTTGACTCTCAGATCTAGTACGGTGGTTGTCAAATTTGATCTCTAGCTTAATAATATTGTTTATTAGTTGTGTGGGGGAGGTTTGTTTCTCGGCTGGATTGGTGCGGTTCGGCGTGGCTGGTGTGAGGATCCAGATTTGGCAATTTCGTAGAGCTCCCAAGGGTTATTGCTAGTCTTGGTGGTCGAGAACCTACTTTCTTCCAGATTTGCCCAGATCTTGTGGCAGGGCGGTTGCTCAGACTCCGATGTCTAGAGCTCGTGCTAGAGCTGATCGGTCGGGACTCAGGGAGGTGACCTGAAGGGTTTAGGTAGTTGTGGGTGTTGTGTTTTATCAGGAATAGCTCGTTGATTAGATCTACTGTCTCTGATGTGGTTTTCCGATGAGCTTGGAAAAAAGAAATGTATGGCTTATGCATCTTTTACTGCTGGTTTCCTTCTTTGTACACTCTCAGCGTTTCTATGCTGGTTTGTAGAGGGAGGAAGCTTGCTGAAGGTTGGAGAAGATTATTTTATTTGGCAAAAACTGTATATCCCCACCCCAACCCCATTTTTTTAAAAGTTTCTAATATAGTCTTTAATTATTTAGATTTTTTATTAACCCAACTTTAATTTATTAAAAAAAAAACTATTTTTACCTCTCAAATATTATGACAAAATCTTAAGAATAGTTTGTAAAAAAAAGAAGGGTAAGGAAAATTAAATAAGAGAATGAGGATTTTTCTTATTTAGATGTTTTAGAGGGGAAATAAAGGTAATAATTTTTATTTGGAATAAATTGAAGAGAATTGTTTAACAAAAAAGATATTAGTAGAGACTTAAACTCACGTTCGAATCTCATCTCTGTCTATAAAAAAACACAATTTTATTAAATAGTGAGAGGATGTAAAAAACACTAATTAAAAATAAGTTTTTAAAAATTTGGTTTGGTTAATTATATATATTTTTCAATTAGTAATCGATAAAATATTTAAGGAAACCTTGAAAAGGAAATGAAAAATAGTTCTAAATGCAAAAAAAAAAAAAAAATATAGGTGGAGGGAGACTCAAACCTAAGTCATTTGCCACAAGCAAACAACTAGTGAGTTACAATTTTTAAGTGATAAATGACGTACTTAAGATGAATTATACAAATAATTAAGTATAAAAAGTACTTGAAAATTAGTATCTAAATTTAATTATGTATACCTATTTTAAAATATAACAAAACAAATGAAGTAATTGTGAGTACTTATCGCAACATTAGTAAAATTGTGTAATAACAAAGAGAAAAATAGACTTTGTGGAATAGTAAAAAAAAAGTATAGAATTTAAAATAAGATAGATAATTTTTTCTTTTTTTTTTAAGAAAGATTATTAAAAATAGATCATTTCCATAAGTCAAGTTTTATAGATCACTCACCCGCATGTGGCTGGTGTGAGTGATTTAATATTTTAAACTTTTAAACGAAATGTTACAAGTTTAATCTCTGTGTGTAAAAATTACATGTTGTGTGCATTTATCCTTAAAGGGAGTGCGATAAAATTAGTATTAATCTAGTAGGTTTAGAGATACTTTTAATTTATACCTAAAAATTACAAAATATTCCTCAAATTATTAGATTTATATATAATATTTTAATTTGAGTAATGACAAACTAGTATAATTTCACCCGCTGTAGATCTGTCACTTATTAGAGCGGTTGGAGTTTTTAAGAGTTGGATGAAATAGAAATGTTCCATGAACCCTTCTATACCCTTCCATTTTTTTCACTTCCTCTCAAGCATTGATCCCCAACCTTTCCTTTTCTTCCTTTCTCCAACTCGTGCTCTTTAAAATATTAAAATTGGAAGCTTTAAATTTAAAATAGGGCTCGAGTACAGGTTTGAGTCTGGAATAGAAGTGAGCCTATCGTTAAATCTACTAAAAAAAATATAAACATTACGAGAAGCTAATAAATTTTATTTCCTTCAAAATCTGATGTAAAAGCTAAAATAACTTTTGACAGAAGTACCAAATTTAAAAATTCTACCCGTCGTGATCGAATGAGAATGGATAAGAGGCTCGTGGGATTGACGTCATTAGATCAGCTGTAACAGAAAGAAAAATCTGTTTAGTAAGCAATTCCAAACAGGCCTATGTAAGGGGGCTTAATACACACAGTGGTCCCTAACGTTTGCCAAAATATTTTTATTAGTCCTTAACGTTTAAACATGTTCGATATTGTCCCTAATATTTTATCAAGATGTTCAAATTAGTCCTTATGTCAATATGATGACTAGCACCGTTAATTTTATTTTTTAAAGAAATAAAATTAAAATAAATAAAACAAATAAAACAAATAGTGAAAAATACAAAAAAAATATAAAAAAATAGGAAATTTATGACGCTATTTTTTTAGTGCTTAAAACTTTTTGGCGCTAAAAAATGGAAATTATTTTATTAATATTATTTGATTTGGGTACAAACTACCACTACCAGCTTTTTTAATATTAAAGTTAAGAATAATGAGTGTATATTAAATTAATGCATTAGACTTTAAATTTATATTAAATATGTTTTTGATAGTATGAAAAATGAAAGAAGGTGATTTTCTATTATGAAATATTCACATCATATTATTAAATAATAATTAACAAAAAATAATTATTTAATAAAAAATAATTTAAATGCTAAAATAGAAAAGGGAAAGATAATTGATTGAAGAACCAAAATATGTTAAATATCGAAACTATCTTCTTATGAAATTATTCTTGTGAACTTTTACTTTTATATATTTTTAAAATTTATCATTCTTTGTCAAATTGGCATGGCAGATAAAAATATTTGCTTGGTTGATTACCAACATGTTCCTCACTATATTCAAAGAGGTTGTGGGAGATCAATTTATGTAATATACTGGTGGAGTTACAATGTGAGAAATATCCTTAAAACTATGGAATTAGAAAACAATCACAATAAGGAAAATATAAGTTAATTTATTTTTAAATGTAAATTATTTGTTAAATATAAAAAAATATATGTTAATATATTTTTAAATGTAAACTATTTTCAGTATTATTATATTATTTTAAAAATAATATTATTTATTCGAGTTAATATTTTTTATTTTATTTTATTATTTTAATTTAGTAAAGGGATTGATTTTAAGAGAGTTAAAGAAATATAAACTAAATAAAAGTGACAAATAAATGGTAACATTTATACTTTTTCTGACATAAATTATATGGTAAAATAAAGAATAATCTTTATGAGAATAATTGAGAAATTTATTTACAAGTATTGACAATATTATCCATATATTATCAAAATAATTTACACTAATTTTATTTTTATGAAAGAAATATTATATATTGTACATAAAATATTTTCCACATGGGTTAATAATATTTATTTTATTTTAATTATTTAACTATAATTTGAAGGCAGTACATGGTTTATTTTTTCAGAAAAAAAATATTTTTAAAGTTACGAAAATCATAAAACAACTATAAGTGACAAATAAAAAGAGAATTTATAAGTTTTCCTAAAATTAATTCAGTGACAAAAGTTGATTAATGAGTTTGAACAATATAAAATGATTAAGTTAGGTAATTAAAAAAAGATACTGAAAATTAATATTTTATAATCTAATAATCAAATAGTTATGGTTATATATTTTCCTCCAATATTTATAAGTTTTTTTCAACTTTTTACCATTTATTTTTAATTTTTTAACCACTTATAATGTTTATATTAAAACGTTTTAGGATATTATAGGGTTTCTAATGTAAGTCTTAAAACTATAATGTCCAAAAAAATTTGAAACTATAAAAAATATTATGTAGTTTACCCTAAAATATGTGCTAGGTAAAATTATGTAGTTTACCCTAAAATATGTGTTAAATTAACTTTGAGATAAGATATCGTTGCAATGAGTAACCTTTTGAATATTTAAATTAAAAATTACAATTAAATGATACAAGTTCAAATCTCACATCTGTCTATAAAAAAATGTGCAACTCAATATGCATGAGTCATATATAAAAAAAACAACAATAAAATAATTTGATTAAGAGGTAGTTACTAATTTATAAGTTATCATTATACCGAAAATAATTAAATAAATATTTATCGTAAACTTAAATTCCTTAAAACCTTAAAGTTAAATTATATTTTCAATTAATAACAAATGGATGAGAGTAAATTTGTGTAACCAAATAGACTGTTGTAAAAGTACACAGAAGATCTCACTCATGGATCCTTAATGCGAGTGAGGAATGCTGATGAAGTTGATAAAATCTCACTCGGGTTTTACTTGCAAAAGACTCGAGCTTGCGGACTCAAGAAGGAACAAGGTTCACACATGAACACAGAGATACTCTCTCTAAAAAGACAATGTCTTATTTCACTCAAAATAACGACTATAATCTCCCTTTTACAAAGTGGCCAAACGGCGCTATAAGTAGGGTTTACAACTACAAAACCTAATCGAATTAGAAGTAGGACTTCTATTTGTCTAATTACTCTAAAAACTAATTAGTAATACAAATAAATATATTAAACATGTTCTAGAATTGATCCATAAGGTTTCCTCATCGTCGGGCCAAGGTTTGGGCCGAATCCTCAAGTCGCATGTTGTTTTGCGCACACACTGCGCACCA
>NBIL01157195.1:0-14148 GCA_002752925.1 Viola pubescens var. scabriuscula | reverse complement strand
TCCGCGGTCTTTGAACGTCCCGGCTCACGAATTGGGACAGTTTGCTTTGATTTCCGGTTTAGGAAATGTATGGGTAGGGGAATACCCCTAGGCGATCGCGCTTTTTGTACTTGCTGATCTTTAGTAATGAATTTATTCCTTTCAAAAAAAAAAAAGATAGGGTTTCCTGACGGAGGGACTTATTTGAAAATCTGCTTTTTGGTAAGTACTTAATTGAAAATCCTTTTAAAAAGCAAAGGCCAAACGGGAAAAGAAGAAGAAGAGGGCACTGGTTTAAAGGAGAGTAAGAAAGAAAGAGCGAAAGTGCGACCAGTGCGTTTAGGAAAACCCGAAATTCCGCTAACACAAAAACCACGCTTTGTTTGACTGTGTAGTTTTTCTTCCCTCCGTCCGTCCCTCTCTCTGCTCACGATTGTTCTCTCCAGGAGAAAAAGTGAGAGAGAATCAATGGCTCCTGCGATGAAATTCGTATTCGGACTCCTAACTCTTGTCACCATTGGCATGATTATAGGTATCATCTAAGTGTATAATCATAATCATCTATTTACATTTGTTATAAATCTTTTACTTTTAAGAAAAAATGGAGATCTGATCTCTTGTTTACTTGTTTTGCAACTACAGGTGCTTTGTTTCAGCTGGCATTCATACGAAAACTAGAAGATTCTTATGGTACTTCCCTTTTCTCAGTAATTTTTGAAGTCTGTTCTTTGTTAATGTTCTTTCATGACTTGAATTAAGCGAAGATTGGTTGAAATTGCTGTCTTGCAATATATTTTAGTGATTGTAAAGCTACCCTTTTTTGGTCCAAGCGATGAGTAACTAACATCATCATGATTTATTTTTTTCTGTTGAACCATATCATTGATAGGCTCCGACTTTCCATCGTTTAGAAGACCACGTAAAATTCAAAATGATGGCTATCTTCAGCTGCCCAGAGGTGTTGGTTATTTGTATAATAGCTGAATTTTTCTTCATGGTTGTAAAATGTTGGTTATTTGTATAATTGTTGATGTACCATGATATGAGTGAACTTCTTGTTGATTTTCTTTATCCTTCTTTTTTATTTTCAGGTAGTCCCTTTTGGGGCAACGACAAAGATGCAGTAGCTTTACGTCTCGGATATGTATGGTTCCTATCTTTTGCTCCCTTGATTACTAAAGACATTTAACAACAATACTAGTTTAGATACTTGTTTAACGATGAGAGAAAGGAAGATAAAAAGCTGTAATGAATTGGAATCATGCTAAGTAGACCCATGATAAAGTTAATTGCATGATCACCAGTCATGCTAATGCTTCACACGGGAAAATCTTCTGCTACTGCTTTTATAAGAAGAATAGTTTAGACAAAATGTTTTGCATGTCCAGGTTGTATATTTCCATATCTAGTGTTGTATAGTGTGCTAGTTGAGAGAATGAATCTTATGTAATTATGTGGTGTTTGCTTATACTTTGTGATGTGTTAGTGGTGTAGAGGATTGTTCCATTTTGCATGGCCGTCCATACTCTGATGTACATATTCATGCTTTTTCTTTTAACACATCATAGTTTGTGTTTTATGCTTTTTAATCTCCTTAATCCCAGTTTAACTTGCTTGTCCTTTGTTCCTTTTATATTGCTGTGCTTTCTACTGTTATTTCTGAAATATTATGCTGAATATGATTTCTTTTTCTTTATTTTTTGTGGAATATTGTATCCCAACTCATTAACTTGCTTATATTTTGTGATGTGTTAGTTGGAATATTGTATCCCAACTCATTATGCTTAAAGTTATTATTGTTCCTTTTATGTAGGTCAAACCTGAAATTATTAGCTGGTCACCGAGAATCATTGTCTTTCATAATTTTTTGAGCTCAGAGGTATATCTTCATCATTGTAAAGCATAATCAAACTTATGTTTTGAGTGTTCACTTGTTGGATCAGTATTTACTTTTTCAAAATTTGGTGGTGATCCATGAGGTCTTGTTACGAGTAAAGTAAAATTCATCCTGACATCTGGTAGTTGTGCAATTCAATTTCAGATCTTGGAATGGTTTTTAACTTTTAACCATCTGAAATTGGGATCATATCATGTGGCTGTATTCAGTGAGCCATTTGGGCTCCTTTCCACTTTGATCAGACCATCCCATCCTTTCCCAGAGCCCACTGTCTCTGGTTTGCATCTTACACATATTGGTGCCAAGTTATTGCATGGATGGTGATCTTAACCTCCCCTTCTTAACTTAAAATTTTATAATAGTTCTGAATCTTTGTACAACTATTATAATTTTTTTATTTTCTTGTGCTGTTTTTAAAAACATCCTCTACTTTTCCATAAAGAGTTCTCAGAGTCATATAGCTCAATAATAGTGTCATTGTTATCATGACTAATATTGAAATATATCTGTAACATCTAGGTTTATTTTATCATATAATAAGTGAGTTACTCTAATGCTCGGGACATAGCGTAACATATTTGTTCCTTGATAATTTTGCGTCTCCCCTGCAGGAATGTGACTATCTTCAAGCTCTAGCCCGTCCTCGCCTTCAAATATCTACTGTAGTGGATGCCAAAACAGGGAAGGTAAATTTTGCTGCTTTCCATTCAGTCTATCATGGGATGTTTTATCATTTCTTGTGGTCATGTATTCTTGCTTATTGTCTATGTTTCCATTTACCCGTTGTACATACCTAATGTCTTCATTTGTGTCATGGCCCTAATCTTTTGTAGTATTGCCATTGAAATTGCTTACTTTGTAACCCTTTTCACGAACTGAATTTTGCACAGACCACAAACTACCTAGCTTGTTATTTTATTGCTCCATGCTATATAAGTTCTTGCTTCAGCAAACACTGTAACGTCTTAATCCCAATCAAACAATATTAAAAGGCCAACCTGATGTGGTATTTAATTTTCAAATTATTATTATGAAATACTTGTATCTCTGTTTTCAGGGGATAAAGAGTAATGTGAGAACAAGTTCTGGTATGTTCCTGACACCTTCAGAGAGAAAATATCCTATGGTAGAGGTCAGTACACAGTTCGGCAGATGTAGCTTCTTTTCAGTTTTGTGATTGCGGCTTCAATAAATAATCTTCTCTGAGCTAATCTTTATGGTTTAAAATGTTTTTAAGTTTTCCTATGAGCTGACATGCTTGCTACATGTGGCAATTGCCAAGGGGCTCCTAATGCCTGTAGATATATTTTAGGTGGAATCCATTTGTACCTGTCAAAAAATAATACATCGGGAACCACCTAATAACCTTCCACATAAATAGAAAAAGTTATCCATCGCTAATCCTCTTATTGATTTGACCATGTATTTAAGTTTTCCAGTTGCTCAAATTTCTCACCAAAACCTCTCAGTGTTCTTTCTTTTTCTTTTATCTCTGAATAGACAAAAGGCTGAAACAAAAACAATCACTTCTTGAACTTCAGTGCAAAAATCTAACTTTCAATTATTTCTTTTTGAGTCCACGCTTAGTTAGGGTTAGATTTTTGTATCGATTCTTATTAAATTAACGTATAAGTTCTCCATTGAGATTCTGTTTGCAAGGTATTTCACCAACTAGTTCAAATTTTAATGACAAAATAAAAAAAACTTAGTGTATGATGTGTTTAATGTTTTATTGCTTCAGATCATTAAGTAATTGAGGTATTCCATTCGGAAACTTTTTTTTTCTTGTTCAGGGGTTGAGTTTACATTTTAGCCTAAACAAAATGCAAGTCATAAAGTGTTAGAAATATGGGTTTAGTTCTTGCCCGTATTTTTGTACATGTGATTGAACTGTTTCTTCCTTCCTCGAACAGGCTATTGAAAAAAGAATTGCTGTCTATTCTCAAGTTCCAATAGAAAATGGAGAGCTTGTCCAAGTATTAAGGTGTGTATCTAACTTATGTACTCCTGAAGTATGTTCATAAAAGGGGAAAACTAATATTTTCTGGTACCAAGGCTAACATCTGCAGCAGTACAGGTATGAGCAGGATCAGTTTTACAAGCCCCATCATGACTATTTTTCTGATACTGTGAGTTATTCGACTTCTGCTTTTTAAATCTTGATGTTTCTATCGCATTTTATGCCATGAGTCAGCTGTGCTCACATTTTCTCTCTTCCTATTTCCTTTTGGAACTTTTTTTTTTATAGTTTAACTTAAAGCGTGGTGGTCAGCGTGTCGCAACAATGCTTATGTACTTGAGTGACAATGTTGAGGGCGGAGAAACATATTTCCCTAGGGTAATTACCACCAAGGATTCGATGCTTTATTTCCATTATCACCTTAGGCCTATGGCTTCAGTAGTAGAAATTAAGCTTTTGTGGTGCTTGCTGCTTGAAAAACCTATTTACGTATCATCTGACAAAGATTATGAAGGTTTTGTAGTTTACCTATTTACCTATTTGATTCAGGGGTGATCTAGTTTGAAACTTTTTGTTGCATGGGTGGTTCAACCCTTGAGTGATTGCAGGCTGGTTCAGGTGACTGTAGCTGCGGTGGGAAAGTTGTGAAGGGCCTGTCTGTAAAACCAAATAAAGGAGATGCAGTGCTTTTCTGGAGCATGGTTTGTTTCTATATCTGCATGTTGAAACATCGATGCATATATTTCTGATGAGATGTCTCTGCGTCGTTGGTTGGCCTGTTTGTTTCCTTTGTTCTTGTTTAATTCTGTCCTTAAAAGGCTTAAATAAAAGTAAGCTTGTCTGTCGTGATGGAAATTTGATGCGATGGCTGACCTTACATGATTTATTGTAAATTCAATCGGATTTTATTGTCAGTTTCAGGCTAATGGTGATTTTTTTCTTTTCTTCTGTTGTATTCTTTCAGGGGCTGGATGGGGAGTCTGATCCGAGCAGCTTACACGGCGGATGCGAGGTTCTGTCCGGGGAGAAGTGGTCAGCTACGAAATGGATGAGGCAGAGGAGCACCACCTCACTTAAATAGCTGAAGGCCAAGCTAATATATACTGAGGATATACAACAGGACTGGAGAAAGCTTGAATTCTTAGGGATAATGAATTAGATGAGATTCTATAGTTTTCTACTAATTAGATGAGAGCAAAAAGGAGGTAGTGTATCAATTTCTCGGCTTGGATGCCATTTTCGTCCTTTTTCCTATGTAGTGGACCGCTTGGAAGATTGTAACAGTATACAGGAGTAATAATTACCATAATAAAAAAGAAAACGTAATACTTAAGAGCATGTTTGGTACTATTAAAGAGTTCAATTAAATTTAATAAAGTTCAACTAAAATTCGTTTTGAACAAATGAATTCTAATAATTGGTACATATAACACTTATAATTAAAAAGTTTGAAATTAATTGAAATTAATACATTGTATTTCAATTAATTTCATTTTGATTAGTTTAGTGGTTAATTGGTTTGGATATAAACTCTATGGTTTCCAAAATATTCCATTTTAAATTTTTATCCCTATAGTTTAAAAGCTTGATATATTCCGTAAAAATTGTAATTTTAAATTGATAATAAAATTCAGAAAATTATGCAAATTTGAGGAGAAATATAACAAATACGAGAGTTCACTTTACTAAAAAAATATATATAAAAAAAAAAATTATCCTTCGGGTGTCCTATTAATTAAGACTAGTCACGTTCGAGTTCTTCCCATCATAATTTTTTCCAAATAATTTTAAAATATTAGAAAATAATAAATATAAATTGTTAGTAAAAACTATTTTTCTCATTCTCTTATGTCCTAAATAAGAGGATTATAGTTCAAAATTTTCCTTTTGTGGTTATAGTGAAAGATTTTAAACTATAAGCCTATTTATAAATTGTTATTTTTATATTTTTGACCAAATTATATAAAATTTTACTATCTTTTTTTTATTTTCTTTGATTTTCTTAATTATTAAAAAAATTAAAATTGTAACTTTTAAGAAACTATCAGTTGAAATTGAAAAAAAAAATTAAACTATGGGGAATTTAATGAAACATTTTGTAAACTATAAAGTTTTTATATAATTTACCTAATAATTTTATTATTAAATTACACATATTTTGAAGAGAATTCTATTCTTCATGAATTTTCAATTCATCTAGAAGACTAGAATTGAAATCTTTTATTAAAAATGATACAAATTAGTTTATCGGGAAAAAAATGATAACAAAATATAAAAACGGGTTGGGAATTTGTAATTTTGTCTACTTTAAAGTCACCTGAACTCTTACAAATAACATCATATTATTCCTACGTTTACTAAATTTTAAATTTCATGTTTAATTTAGCACATTAATCTCAATTAACATTTCTAATTAATAAATCCAATTTTTTTAAAAAAATCATATTATTTTAATATACATAAATTTTGATAATTTAATTAAAAAAAATTATCTAACACACGCTTCTAATGTACTCTTTTAATATAATTCAGCTTAGCAGAAGAAAAAGAGAGGATAAAGTTATGCAATTTAAAATTTAGTAAATGTAGGATGTTATTTGTAAGAGTTTGTGAGATGTAAAGGTCAATTTAATTAGATTAGATGGCAAATTGGAAGTGCAATTTTGTGAAAAGTTTAAAAAAGGGGGTGTTATTTTAATTCTTTGAAACTTCATTCAAACCGCAAATTACAGTCCGGTTTATTTGCGGTTCTGTAGCAAACCGGGCTGTAATTTTAAAACCCTGGCAAAACCCTAGCTGGGAGTGAAGTGAGTCGATAAATAGGAGTGCAGCGGAGCGAGCAGTCGAAAGATAAATGGGGAGCGGGAAATCAGGGACGCTATCCCCCAAGTCCAAGAGGCAGCATACATCTCTTAAACCCAGCAGCTTCAAGAAGAAGAAGAATCAGAATCAACGCCATCCTACCCCAATCAAAACTAAGACGACAAAGCAGAAGAAGAAAAACACCAACCAAACCAAAAAGGAGCCCAATGAAAACAACAACGACAACACCAACACCAACGAGGTGTCGCAACCAGCATCAGCGTCTCAGCAGCTTAGTTTCTTTGTAAGCCAGTTTCAATCAGCCAATGGTGTTCAACTCTCATCTCTCGAGCTGGAATCGATCAAAGGTTATTTCTTTTTTACCCTCTGTTGTGAATTACCATTGCTAGCATACATTATTATTAGATTCTAATAGGGTGCTCACTCGTGGATTTTCTTTTTGTGGGATACTTTTTTGATTTTTATAAAATGGAATGCAGATACATCTTTTGTGGAGTTGTCTGAAGAATTAGGTGGCGAAGATGTTGAGGCTTTGGGAAACCATATGAAGGTGGCTTTTGGGCCAGTCTGGAAAGAAGTCCTTTGTCAAGGGCAGCTTGTAGAAGGGAAAATTGATCCCGGGAATCCAGCTGTTCTTATTCTTAGTACATCTGCGCTGAGATGCATCGAACTTCTAAGGTTAGTTAGTTTATTTAATTGAAATGTCTAGTAGCTCAATACATGATCTAGGTTGATAATAAACATTATCATTCTTGTTTTAGTGTTGGCTTCGTATGTTTCTCGCTTTTCAATCAATGTATTATGCTGAAGAAGTGATCTTTAATCCTACAGGGGTGTGCGCTCATTGACAAAAGAATGCCATGCTGCAAAGCTATTCTCAAAGCATATGAAAGTTGAGGAACAGGTACCTCTTTATCTTGTATTTCTCCCTTATCATTTAGCATAACAGTTTAGGAGTAGGTTGTTGGAGGAATGTCACATACACAGAGCTCCAGCAGGTTAGTAAGCCTTAAGGGGTGTTGCTTCTGTTGAAGGTCGTCGTTTTCTTCTGAAACTATTGTGTAGATTAAACTTACTACACCTTTTATTATCACAAAGAAGCCCCCCAGCAAATTTTAAATTGACTGAATATGGATTTTTCATACTTGGTGCCTTAATTGTTATTTAAAAAATAAATAACATACTATTGGTACAACTGTTACTAAAGTGTTACTAAAGTGATTATTTTCTCTCAATATTAAAGGTTAAGATTCAACATACTTTGTGCCTTTAATATGTATTTGGCAAAGATAACAGAATTTTTCTTGCTTTATTTTCTCTTTTTAGCTGAATTCCTGAGTTTTTTCATAGTTTTTACTTCCATCTACCACAATTTCTTCATATTCTTTTACCCTTTTCCTATTTCAACCTCGTCTTCATTGCTCAACCTTATTCCTCGTCAAATGATGAGTTGTTTTGTGTCTATGTCTCAAGGATATCTTCTGGCTATGTCTAATTCTCTTGAATTGTTTTTGTTATAGTACGAAGTTGGGAAATGATGATAAATTATATCATAATACCAGAGGAAAAACCGGTGCTGAATATTTATATTTGCACGTCAGTCTGATACTGACTTAACACTTACAACTAATTTTGCTACAAAAATGTGTAATAATGGTTTTAGTATCTTACTGTTTTCGTTCTTTTATCTTAAGGATATCTTCTGGGCTATCTCTAAGTCTCTTGAATTGTTTTTGTTAAAATACGAAGTTGGGAAATGATGCTAAATTATATCATGTTATCAGAAGAAAAATCGGTGCTGAATATTTATATTTGCACGTCAGTCTGATCCTGACTTAACACTTACAAATAATGTTGCTACAAAAATGTGTTATAATGGTTTTATTATCTTACTGATTTCGTTCTTTTATCTTAAGGATATCTTCTGGGCTATCTCCAAGCCTCTTGAATTGTTTTTGTTATAATACGAAGTTGGGAAATGATGCTAAATTATATCATATTATCAGAGGAAAAATCGGTGCTGAATATTTATATTTGCACGTCAGTCTGATCCTGACTTAACACTTACAAATAATTTTGCTATAAAAATGTGTCTTCAATCTTTTATCTTAAGGATATCTTCTGGGCAATCTCTAGTTCTCTTGAATTGTTTTTGTTACAGTACGAAGTTGGGAAATGATGCTAAATTATATCATATTATCAGAGGAGAAATCAGTGCTGATATTTATATTTGCACGTCAGTCTGATCCTGACTTAACACTTTACAAATAATTTTGCTACAGAAATGTTTAATAATGGTTTTAGTATCTTGCTGTTTTCTTTCTTTTCTCGTTGATGATATCCATTGAGTTTCTGATGACTAAAGTGAGATGCCTTCATTTGTTTTGAAAGTTAAGTTTTCTTATGATACCAAGTTGCTCATCAACTCCTACCCTTCTAAATAGTTACTTTGCTCATGTCTGATCAGAAACAAGATAATCCTTGTTTGTCTTTTATTTTGTAAGTTATCTTTTGCTTTAATTTTGTTTTGTTTAAGATGGCCTATTTATCATTAAGCTTGAGATCTCTTTGTTGATTGTATTTCTTGGGTTTTCTGTCTTCTACCGTATTTTTTTTGGTTTACAAGGATTTGAACCTCCATAAGCCCTCACCACTAGCCCAACCATGGTGATATTTTACTATAATTTATTCATTTTTTAGTTTTCACTTTTGTCATTTTTATCTTTTCCTTGTGCAAAGATTTTTTTGAAGGCACCATCTCTTCTGTATATTTAATTTTTACCTCCCCTGGTTTCAAATTCTGCCTGTAAGGTACTTTTTAGTAATAAAAATCTCTTGTTATTATTCTTAAGTTTTGCACAGATCAGATTTTAATGTCTCCATTTCCAAGGAAGTTTGGATTTTCTTCTTTGCTTGATGTGTGGGAGATGATGCGAAAATGTAAATACACATTAGTTTGAAGTGTAAATATTTTGACCCTACAATTGCTGAGAATAAGAAGTGAATGTTTTCTTGCCATATACAATAATGTTGATGAAAATGAAGGACAAATAAAATATTGTTTGAGCATGCTAGTAGCTAGAATCTGATGGACAATAAAATTCCAAAAAGAATATAGAAAATGTGCACTCTCTGCGTGTTATTGTAGTGGTTGGTGCCTTGGCAAACCAAGTTGTGTTGAATAAAGTTTTAGAAGAGGGATTCATTCTATTACCAATCACTAAATGAAACAATCTTGACCTTCATAAATGCTCATGCTTTTAATCTCCATGGTTGCAGGTAGCCTTGTTGAAGAAACGTGTAAATTTTGCTAGCGGAACACCTAACAGGTTAGTCATGCGGTTTTATATTAACGTAGTAATAGAGTGCGATGCTTCTTTTGTTCTTTCCTCACTTATCTATGTACTATGCGATGATATCTAAAGGTGTCTTCTCATTGTAACTTTAAGGGTAAAGAAACTGATTGACATTGAGGCACTGGGACTTTCACGAGTGGTGGTGGTTGTACTTGACATGCATCCCGATGTTAAGGGCTACTCACTGTTGACACTTCCGCAAGTCAGGTACTATTTGTGATTGTTTGTGCATTGTTATGTTTTACAATTCCAAAAAAAATTGCAAACTTCTGTTTATATCTCTCCATTTCAATTGTCAGAGATGAGTTCTGGGACTTGTACAAGAATTGCTTTCATCAACGATTAGTGCAAGGCGGTCTTCGTATCTGTCTCTTTGGTCCAATACCAAATAGTAGCAAGATAAAGGGTAAAAGAAGAAAGAGCGTTCCTGACGAATAAAGAGTAGCCGATCTAGCCAAAATTTTGAGTTGAGTGTATGTGTCGCTTGATCATTCACATTTACACTAACGTACATTGAAAATAGGCTTGAAAAGTGCTGCAAATTCCAAATTTAGTTTGCACCAGATTCATATTTATGCCTCATTTGTTCACTAAAATCGCGATGGTGCATCGTTTGGTTGTTTCAGGAAGCTTATGTTAGAATCACTCTGTTCAAAATTTTATTTAGTCGGTATGCCGATAGTGCTTGTTACATTGAACTCGAGACCTAACATAATATTTTCAAGATCCAATTCTATAGATGAATAAAGGTTTCAACCTTTCAAAGGTTCGACTAATCGTATCTGAAACTTAAAACGTAAACATATGAGCTTGAAGTTGATCATAGTAAGGAATGTGGATGAGGAAGTTTATCATAGTAAGGAATGTAGACGAGGAGATTCGAGTAATCATATCTGAAGTGAAGCTCTGCTGTTGTGGCAATAGAGAGTGGAGTGGGGGGCGCAACCATAATCAACCTTATGATGGGCTTTTTATTCCTTTTTGGAGATCTCCATCTCCAAGTTATTGAAAAGTCAAACGGGACATTCTCCACTATTATTATTGTGGGTTCACCACCAAATCACCAATGCTTCTAGAAGCCCGAGTGGAATGTTCCGAAACTTTTTTTTTAAATTTTTACCTTGGATGCAATTGCAAACGCTCTGAGCTTTAGTGGGCTTTTTCGTCTCTCATCAAGGATCAAGCTTCTTATACTATAAAATGATTTATTATTTAGATCAAACGGGATCTTTCGAAAAGTTCATTTAGTTATTGATGAGCTAACTAATTTAATTTTCGAGTAGCGAAATGATATTCTTTGATCTAAATAGCAAAGTTCCAACGAGTATTTTTCATCCATTTTATAGAGATGGTTTGCAAAACTAGAAGCCCATTTCTTCATTAATTGAAAAAGAAAAATGAGGATAAAGAGTTGACTTGTTATATTGTTTTCTCCCCCCTTTTAGCTGAATTAGTGTTGTTATCTCATGGGTCGCATTTTGTGGTTGGGTCGAGCATCATTAATGGGCACTTTTGCTGGTGAAAAATAAAAAATAAAATAAATAAACACTCATATCCAACAATTGCAGATTCCTTTTTATGTCCACTGACAGGGACGAACACTTTTTTTTTTTTGATGTTTTCAGTTCGATCTGAGGCCAGTTGGGCACCCCTCATCACGGAGAAATAATATTACGCTCGATTAGCTCCAATATAGTGACTAAATTATCGAATGATTTTGATAAAAAAAAAAATACTTAATTACCAAAAGCAAGTGTCGAATTTGTCTAATTTACAAACCAAACCAAAAATGAAAAGAAAGAAAGAATGAGAGTTAATTTACTGCTGCTACATCATGACATTCAGGTCGGGATTTATATGAGCCGTCACCGTCCCCTGTTTCTGTAAGTATACCTTGATTTTGAACAATGGAGCATGCGTCTGCTATGTTAGTGCTCATATGCTGCTCAATTCTTTATCCCAGAATGCTTGGGTAATTTTTAATCAAATAATACTAAAAAGAAAAGAAACCTACAAAGAAAATCTCCTAATTTGTTTTGACATTTCTTTTTTCAGTTAATAAAAGAACAGCAAATTAGAAAAGAGAGGAGTAGAGCAAGTTAGAAAAATAAAAGAAGGAGATGACGGCAGAGAGGGGAAGAAAAGAAAAGAAAAGAAATTAAATGTATTAGGAAAGAGAAATTATTATTTTATTAGGTTATAGTTATATTACATTTATAACCCTTAGTTTATTAAATTTTTTCATTTAAAGCAGGGATAATTTATGTCCACTCAAAAGTGGGCACAATGCTAACCTGCCCTTGAAGTGGACAGGTTAGCAAAACCCAGTTTTACTGTTTGGTTTACAGTTTTTTGATTTGGAGAACTGTCCGGTTCTCCATGACGGTTACCAAAAAAAAAAGAAACATGAACTGAACCAGACCAAACCAACAGTTCCGATTCGCTTTCCTGGTCGGTCCTGTTTTTTTACACCCCTACCCTCTATATATTGTGAGAATATTATTAAATATCTTAAATTTATTTTTTTCCCGAGTTTGTTTTGGAAAAAATATTTCTTCATATTTCTTGAGTGTTTTGTTCTGTCGTATATGGATAATGTGTGACATTTTTGTTGCCACATAGCCGGTCCATCACCCTCAGATGCCAACTGCCACTAGGCTACGAAGTCCGGTGGCTGTCTTCGATGAAGGACTATTAGATATTTATTATTTTTCAATATAATTATACAATAATTATTAGAATAATAAGCATTTTTAAATAAATAAATAAAAATTGATGAAAGCCAGGGTGGCCATGACTTGGATCAAGCAAACGCAATGCTTAGCTCCCAAATATGTCATTTGGATTATTAACGAGGTATTTTTACCAGGTTTAATTGTAATTAGCGATATTTAAAAATTGGACCAAATTGAAAATTAATAGAAATTCGAATTTAAGTTTGAATCTCACCTCCACTTATAAAAAAAAAACCGAAAACTAAACAGGCCCAATTAGACCGAGCAAATTGGTTCATAATTTTTTTGTTTGAATACAAAAACCGGAGCAGGTTAATTAAACATTTTAGTATATTTTTTCTTTCTTAAAGAAAACCGACTCAAAAACCACAAACTTTTTTAATTTAAAACTTATTTTTTTTTAGATTAGAGTTAGCTATTTTTCTTATTTTTTTAAAGAATAATTTCAGATAATTATAACTCTTAATTTTATTTTCAGTAATATAACTTTTTATATAATCTTAAATGTATTTTTTCCTCTCTTTTTTTCTTTTTCAAATACTTAGATAAGGGGAAAGTGGTTCCATAAATAAATCCAAAAATATATACATCGGCTGACTTCAAAGAAAAAGAAAATGTCTTGAAAAAACGTAAGAATATATATAAAATTATAGTTTAACTGGTTAATATTTATCGTTTCTACTGCGCAATGGTTAATACTAAAAAAGCTATCAATTTAAACAATTGGTTCTAAATAAAATTAAGAAAAAAGACGTCTGAATGTTAAGTACAAGTACAACACATAAATATGAAAAGTTGACAAAGACGATTAATTAAAACGAAATACTATCATCATCTATGATGATTCCATGACATTACCTTTTTGATGTCATGTCTTCCAACGGTGGATGAAACTTTCAAAAGGAAAATATATGCACAGCAATTTTTCTTATTTATATTTATTTAACAACTAAAATTGTTTATCAACCATCTTAGTTGACGTTTTTAAAAAAATTCTGACATATGATTACGAACCACTGCCCTCAAAAGTTAAAAATAAACAGTTCTATGCAGAAATCCTGTGATCTTAAAATTTACATAAAAAAAATTCGAACTAATCCATAAATGTTCACACTTATTTAGTCATAAGGACTCTAATATTGTGCCGATAAATCATTGAACTCAAAAGACACGCGAGTGAGATTAAAATCTAATATTTTTTTAAAAAATTTTAAATTTTTTAATATTTATTTGAAAATGTTTTAAACACCCTCAAATTTTAATCACAAAACTTATTTAATATTTATGGGAGAGACAGGATGTGAGTTATGATACAGCTCATTTTTATACTCCCTCCGGCTCAAAAAGAACGACGTTTCAGGTTTGCTTTTACTGTTTCGGCATGTACCTTAAAACGGT
>NBIL01157134.1:0-11263 GCA_002752925.1 Viola pubescens var. scabriuscula | reverse complement strand
AATGTGAGCTTTTAGCTTTTTCCCCTCTTTTGGCCTAAATCTACAAAAGTAAGATAAAGAGGAATGAATTGGCAGTTTTAAGATCAAAACAGGGCAAGAAAAGAGGACTAAATCATCCCAAAAACACGCCTATCAAGCTTCCCTTCTCCCTTTGGGTCCAACTTGTTGGAGATGATGACTGGAAGAGAATTGTTAGCACCAAGATAAGCACATTTAAGGTGGATGGGGAAGGGCTTCAACTCTAGATCGGGCGCCTGCAAAATAGAAGGGGGGAGCTTAGTATATGATTCAAGGGCAGGAGAGGCAACATGAGTAGGAGTGACAGAGGTAGAGATATCAGGGGAAGGAATAACAGATGTAGAAGCAACATAAAGAGTGTCAATAAAATTCTCTTCCAAAGCAGTGACAGCCGCATGCAACTCGGGTGGAGTTACAAGAGTCGAGGCTAAGACATCTAGTGAGGAAGGTGTAATGCTTCTATCCAGGGCAAGCTACAAGGGGTCAGTAGCATGTAAATCATAGATTTCATCAATAAAAGGATCAATGACATCTACAAAATTGACACTAGAAAACTCTGAAGGATACTTTATGGCCTCGAGCATACTGAATTTAATAATTTCCCCAACGAGCTCCAGTGAGATAGAGGCATCGTGAACGTCTATCTTAGCCCTGGAAGTGGCGAGAAATGGTCTTCCAAGAAGTACATCTGACGACTTAGTGGACTCCTCATCTTCCATGGCAATGACATAGAAATCTGCTGGGAATATAAAATCTCCCAATTGAACTAGCACATCTTCAATGATGCCCTCGGGAAAAACAACAGAACGGTCAGCTAGCTGGATGACTAGACGCGTATGCTTAAGTGGGCCGAGGCCTAGGCTTCGGTAGATGGTCAAGGGCATGACATTAATGTTGGCACCTAAATCGCACATGGCCTTGCCAATGTCAACTATTCCAATTCTGCAAGGTATTATAAACATGCCCTGGTCCTTGCACTTGGGAGGGATTTTCCTTTGGATGAGGGCAGAGACGTTGGCCCCAACGCTTATCTTGTTCACGCCCACCATTTTACACCTGTTGATACATAAAGACTTCAAGAACTTGGCATAGCGAGGGATATTTTTGATGGTCTGCAACAGGGGAATGTTGACCATTACTTTACTGAACATGTCTAAGATTTCGCGGTCTTCGTTATCTTTTTTTGACTTAACAAGTATTTGAGGAAAGGGTGACTCAAGGATTTTGTGGATATACTCTTGAGTGAATTCATCCTGCTTGTCATTCTTTCCAGAACCCCTCGGAGATTGGATATAGTCCTCCATGATATCAGCGTCATTATTCTTGGGTTTCTTTGTAGCCTTGGGTGAGACGCATTCCTTTTGCGGTTGAGGTGTAGACTCGGGCAAGACAGTCTGTTCAGTTTTGAGGTCTGGATGCACTCTAGATGGTATAGCAAAACCACTACGAAGATTCATAGCACAAGCCTCGTGCTTCGGATTGGCTTCAGTTTGCTTAGGGAAACGACCATGACTTTTTTAACTCTTTCATCTCTCCTATCAACACACTCATTTGTTTTTGGATATCCAAAATGGCTGGTCCATAATCAACTGCCATACTAGTGGGCGGAGTAGAAGAAGAAGATTGCCCCTGCTGGGCTTGATAATGTACTGCTGGTTGGTGGGATAGTTATTTGGTCTAGGCTTGAAATGTTGTAAGTTCAAAGGTGGCTGAGGATGAGACTGATTGGCATACTATTGGTACTGGGGCTGCTGGCTTGGGCCAGACGCCTATGGATTGTTGGCATAGCTGAAATTTGGATGATTCCACCATTGGTTGTAGTTCTGCCCATACGGAGTAGGGTGATAGCTTCCTGCAACATTCACTTGGATCTTGTCAGGTATGTGAGGGCAAGCATATGTAGCGTAATCTATAAAGTTGCAAATCTGGCAGGCCTTGACGTTGACAGGTTGGCCTAACGCCATGTTTTAAAGCATACCCGTGATGGTTGTAAGTTGATTCTCTATAGCCGCCACCCTGGCATCTTGAGAATTCGTAGCTTTACTAGAAGGCATAATGTTCTTGGCCATGAGTTCAAGAGTGGCCTTGGAAGCTTCCGGAGTCAAAGCACAGAGGGATCCACCGCTGACAGCATCCAATAAGCCCTTATCGGGACCATTCAATCCTTTATAAAAGTACTGAATAAGAGCGTGGTCTGTAAGATTATGAGACGGGCATAAACTCTGTATTTTTTTGAATTGCTCATAATATTGAGCCAAGCTCTCTTTGTCTTTCTGGAAAATAGCAACAAGTTGCTTCCGCGTAACACTAGCCATGGATAGTGGATAATACTTGTCCGTGAAAAGTTTAGACATCTCGGCCCAGGAGTGGATAGATCTAGGCGGGAGGTCATAGAACCAGTCATTAGTAGCGTCCCTGAGAGACCATATGAAAGCCTTCAGCTTGGCCTGCTCGATGTCAACAATGACTGGCTTCATGGCCTCGCAGATTGAGTGCAGCTGCTGGAGATGACAATGTGGGTTCTCCTTTAAAATACCATGAAAGTTGGGAAGATGATGCATAACTACAGACTTGAGTGTCCAGTCATGTTGGACGATGGGCTAGACAATACAACTACTTGGAGATTCCGGTGCAGCATTAAGATCTTTAATGGTTTGATTATTGGGGGGATCTTGCCCTGGACGGGGAGGATCTTCCATAACAGGATTCTCAGGCAAAACGGGTTCTGGTTCGTCGAGGCCTTGAGGAAAGAAATCGCATGGATTAACTTGTACTAAAGCTTGCCTTGCTAACTATCAGGCTCGTCTTTCCGTTCGTCTGATTTCAGGGTCAAAGGGCAAGAGAACTGGTGCAGATCTCCTGGTCATACACAAAAGGAAAGAAATCAGTAACTAATCCCTGGCAACGGCGCCAAAATTTGATCGTCACTCAAATATAAATAAATCCTAATGCCTAAATGCACACTCAACATACGTATAATGGAAGAAGGGATCGAACTCAAGGACTAGGGAAAGATTCTTGCCCTAGTAATATGACCTAGGTGAACAGACCAAAAGTAGTAACACAAAAAGGGGGGGGGGGGTTTAAAAGTTATTTTTTAGACTACAAATAACCAAAAACAAGGTCGAGACGATGAGCAACAGACAATAATAAAAAGGCAATCACAAAAGTCAAAGTAGGCAAAAGTATTGATAAAGACGGAATAAAAAGGGAATGAAATCTGATGAGAGAGAATCCTAGCAAAGGGGTCGTTCTTGGGTTGCAGTTAGGCCTAGTCAGTCATTGGCGCAAGAATATTATATTCTAGGGCTATAGACGTGCTATAACGGCCAGGTACGCTTAGCCCCCTAGCTTCCTTCGTAATAGAAGTTACCTCTCGTTTACACATCATGAGGTAACCTTGACACTGGCACATATTATCCCCCGTTTACACATCATGAGATAATACATGCAAGGCCCATAAAGAGGAGGAAGACACGCCTAGGGCAAGACGTGTCAAATCTGCCCTAATTGGTGGCTTGCCCTAGTTGGATTGGACCAACTGTTATGATGACTCCAAGCTAATGGTCTATGAATATCCTACTTAATGTTTACAGCAGGAATGACAGTATCCAAAGAGAATCTATTAGTAGGTGATCAAACTCCTAATAAAAACCAAACTGAAATGGCAAGAAAATGACAAGCAAGCAAATATAACACCAAGAATATATGAAGAACAATTTGGCCTCCTAACTAACCCTTTTGCAACCCTCAAAACCCTTTGCTAAGATGAAGAAACTTAGCTACTCATACCAGCAATCAAACAAACCATAGATCTAAAGTAAAGCATAAAAGGAAAGAAGAGATAAAGGAAGAAAATGCTTCAATAAATACCGGCCGGAGCTAAAGCTCCGATTTCTTTACAAAGCTAGTTGGCGGCTGCCTACTGTTCTGGGGAATAGATCCCAAAGTTTTTAAGGTAAAAAATATATTAAAAGATGAGATACTCAAACCCTAAAAACTAAAAGCTTAAATACTAGGGTAGCCACAAAAGGACTAGAAGCCAGCTAGGAGAGAAGGAAGGAGCAAGACGCGGAGCGCTCCTGTCCATATGAACGGCATTTGCTGGAAAGTTCTACAAAGGAAGGGAATCCCGCTAGAATCTTTATTTGATGCGTTAGCTGGCTGCAGATGCACACGTGATGCCTGATGAACAGCTAGGGCTCGACGACTGAACTGTGGCGCGACCTCGACTTCTGGTCTAAACGCTTCGAAACGGAAATCTTCCTTTAAACAACAACTATATTTTAAATGATAGAAAGAGGGGCAAATTAGCAGGATCATGTCCTAAATATGGCTAAGAATGGAACTAAAAACAGAAATAAAAACACACACATCATAAGGCAATCAAGAAGAACTAATTGTAAGGCTAAAATCAATTGTATTGTTAATGCTGAAGGAGAGTTCACTATTTCATCTGTTAATCTTGAGCATAATCATGCGTTGAGTCCCACAAAATCACATTTTTTTCAATGTAATAAAAATGTTGATGCGTATGTGAAGAGAGGGCTTGAAACAAATGACCAAGCAGACATACATGTGAGTAATAATTTTCATTCTTTGGCTGTGGAAGTAGGGGGGTATGAGAACTTGACCTTTACTGAGAAAGATTGTAGAAATCATATTCTTAAAGTAAGACAAATTAGGCTTCGAGTTGGAGATGCAACATCACTTAGCATGTATTTTGCATGCATGCAGAAGAGGAATCCTAATTTCTTTTATCTGCTTGATATAGATGATGATGGTCCATTAAAAAATATATTTTGGGCAAATGCACGATCTATAGCAGCCTATGAAACTTTTGGTGATGTCATATCATTTGATACAACGTACTTAACTAATAGATATGACATGTCTTTTGCACCATTTGTTGGGGTTAATCACCATAGGCAGACTGTACTATTTGGATGTGGTTTACTCTCAAATGAAGAAGCTGATACATACATCTGGTTATTTAAAGCTTGGTTGATGTCAAATGCTCCGAATGCAATAATTACAGATCAATGTAGGTCCATTCAAAAAGCTGTCAAATATGTTTTTCCTAATTCTCACCATCGTCTTTGCCTGTGGCACATTATGAAGAAAGTGCTTGAGAAGCTTGGATCACGACAAGATTACAAGCAAATTAAAAAAGTTATGAAAAAAGTTGTTTATGAGTCCATTGAGGTTCAAGAATTTGAGGAGATTTAGGGTAACATGATTAATGATTTTGGTCTCAACAAAAATACATGGTTAAGTGGTTTATATGAAGATCGTCATCGTTGGGTTCCAGTGTTTGTAAAAGGAATTTTTTGGGCTGAAATGTCTACAACCCAAAGAAGTGAAAGTATAAATGCATTCTTTGATGGTTATGTTGGTCCCAAGACGTCTTTAAAGAAATTTGTAGAGCAGTATGATAATTCATTGAAGAGTAAGATCGAGAAAGAAAACAAAGCATATTTTGCTTCGTTCGATTCCCGCATTCCTGTGATAACTGGTTTTGGATTTGAGAAAGACCTTCAAGATGCCTACACAAATGAACTGTTTTGGTTATTTCAGGATGAGTTGCGGGGTTTGGTGTACTGCAACCTTACCTTGCTTGACAGGTACGAATCAATTTCAAGTTAATTCTATTGATTTTAAATTATGATCCAGTATTAAATCCAATGTTGCTTCTGAATGTTGTTTCTATGTTGTAAATCATAAATTGACAGGTCCGAACCAATTTTGACATTTCAAATAACTGACCTATTGACTGATAAAGAGGGTGCAATAAGAGGAGAAGGTGCTTATGTTGTTCGTTATGATGAGAGGGATCTTGAATGTAAGTGTTCATGTCGTTTGTTTGAGTTTAAAGGAATTATTTGCAGACATATTGTGAAGGTGTTTATTATCGAAAAGATATTTCATGTTCCCTGTCAATATATCTTGAATCGCTGGAGGAAGGATGTTAGACACAAATATTCATATGTCAAGAATTGTTATAAAGATGACATGGATGATGAATGAAGAGTGAGATACAATAGTTTGAATTCAAAATGGTCGAAGGTTATAGAGACTGGAGCTGACTCTATAGAGAATCATAACTTTCTAATGGGAAGCTTAGATGAGGCAGCTTCAAAAATCTCACTCAGTGATTCAATTAAGTGGAAGAAGCAGTCCGCAGAGGCCTCCTCAACGATCATGGCAGAAGACTGTCAAAAGTTCTCGAGTCCTTTGAAGGTGCAAATAAAAGGGCGTCCTCCATCCAAAAGGAAAATGTCAACAGTAGAACAAAAAATGAACAGAAAAAAGGTATCAAACGTTTTTTTAAAATTATTTTCTTCAATAATGATTGTGATATTTGTATAAGATGTTTAACTTGTCAATAATGTTTCTTCTAATAGAGTGCTCAAGCAAGCAAAAGCAAGAAAGATCATTCTAAGTCACAAAATCAATTTAGAACTCAAAGTCAATTTGGAACTCAAGAGAGTCAATTTGGACCATCTGAACCATCCACTGTGAATCAATTTGGAACTTAAGAGAGTCAATTTGATTATTTCTCTTATTGATGAACTTGTATTGTTGATCCACTTCAAGTGTTTATGGTGATTTAATGATCCAATGATTCTGATGGTTTTTGTTTTTATATGACAAGCATTTGAAATGTTGGTAACTTGTTTGATATTCAGTGCGAATTGTCTGCATGTTCTACATAACTACTTTTATTTGAAGACGTCTATTTGTGGGAAATGCTTGATAGTTATTTCCCTAATTTTTAATGTCATGAGTCATTGAATGAGAACAAATTGCTTAACCTCCACGCCCTACTACACTATTATCAAGTTTGTTAGTTACTTATGATAATACACCTGCATAATTCATGTCAATCAGTGTCTTCCATGGAATTGTATACTAATGCTTGATTTTCCAATTAGGTTGTACACAACTGGAATACATAGGATGTCAGACGAAAAAATTCATAGGGAGAATAAGAACATAAAAGATCACCTTGTGTTGTTAGGATGTCAATACTATGCACTGCATTTAGATATATTTTTGTTGGCATTTAATCAATAAAAATAATTGCAATAAGCCTTATAACTACAAACATTATAACTATAAACATCCATTGCAATAAGCCTTACAACACACTTACATTAAAGTATTCCAGCAGTTGCAACCACTTACAAACCATCAAACCAACTGGCTTAAAATTATACAAGTTATACATATGACAACACACAAAATAAAACCTACTTTTACCCCTTTCACAAAAGCACCAGACTTCTCCAATCTTTCCCTGTCTATTTCATATTGCAAATAGGCAACCTCAGCTACCGTTTCCATGTGTGCATTCTGCAAGCAATCTAATTTTTCATTCAAACATCTAACTTCTCCTTTAAGATTCTCTTCACTGTCCAAGAGCATATGGACAACCTCCTTAGACTTATTTGACAATTGCTCACTGTCATGCCAATTAAAAAACTTACATTTGCGATTTCGACAAGAGTAAAATCATCTACCTATATTTTTCTCCTTCCAACAAACCCACATTGGAGCCATGAAGCCGCAGTCGTAAAACCTCGTTGGTACTTCATAGTTCCCAACTCCGATTTGAGTATACCTCCTCCATGTACGCGATGAAGATACAGAGCTTTCCAACATCGGAGATGGTTTAAGGAATTTTCACCAATGACCAAAGTAGCACAGGTGCACAATAGGAAAACAACCTGACAAGGTCAGAGGAACATCAACTTTTAGCATTATATGAATAAATGCATTATATGTTTCAAAAAAATAAAGCACTTTTACACAAATCAACATAATAACAAACTAGTTCCTTCATTGAGATCATTTCACTTCTACCAAATTACAAAATTAAAAAATAGAGATCAGAAATTGATGCACATCAAAAGGAAGGTGCTCTGAGTTAGCAAATCCCAAAAATTGATGCATTGAGAAAAAAAGTACCCATCTTACACGCACCTGTTTATTGAGATCACCTAAACCATCCAAATGAGAAAGAGAATCAACAGCTCCCAGCAATGCTATCAAACCCTAAAAGTGACCTAACAATTAATCGTCATTTTAAATCGACAGCAAACAAAATAGCCATTTAAAACCGAACAACGAACCAGCAATGATCAAGCAACAAACCCAAAGTCAAGCAGCAGATTAATCGTCAAATCAAACCATGGAAATTAATTAAATCTGGCCAACAATAAACAAGAAGAAATCGCAGGCAACCCGATAGCAATTAAACAAAATCGGGAGCAATTAAACAAAATCGCAGAGCAATCCGACAACAATTAAACGAAATTTGGCCAACCCGACAACAATTAAACCCTCGACCCAAACAGAGCAAATAAGCAAACACAGGCAACGCAACAACAATTAAATGAAATCGGGAGTAATTAAATGAAATCGCAGAGCAACCCGACAGTAATAAATCTAAACCTTGTTGAAGAATGGCAGTGAAGTCAGTGAGCTCCAAGACCAGAAATGGAAGGTCTAAGGTATGGAGAGCAACAATGGAGAAAACCTAGATTTTGGGCAATTGGGTATGGAGAGGAAGAAGAATGGAGGAAAACCTAGAAAATCTAATTTGGACAGTCGGGTATGGAGAGGAAGAAGAATGGAGGAAATGGCAATGATGTTGATGGAGAGGAAAAGAGAGGTTGAGCTATTGTTAACTGTGATTGCAAACCCTAAATTTGGATATAGAAGAGAGGAAGAAGAAAGATCGGGTATGGAGGATAGAGGAGAGGAAGAAGAAAAGAAGGAGGGCAATTTCAGGATTTCCATAGTGATGGTATTTTTGTAAATATTGACTGACATGGTAGTGCCGTCATTCAACCTGGCTGCTCAACCTAACTGCTCAACCCATTTAGCATTGTTCATATTTTTATAATAGAATGTAAGAGAAAGATGCGGGACCCACATCACTGTTGCTCTTCTACCCAAAATCTAATGGACGAATTTGTTACCGGTGAAACAAATTTATTAGGTAAAAAAATGTCCCTTCCTTCTCCCGGGAATAAAAAACCTAATTTGAGGGAGAGAGCATGATAGATGCCATCAATTAGATGGTATGGTAGTGGTGAAACAAAAACTATATTTGTATAAGGAGGAGAGGCATAAAATATAGATTGAGGATAAGTTCTTGGATTAATCTCTTGTTATTACAGAATCATAAATCTAAACCTGGTTCTTGTTATCCTCAGCGATTGCGAATATCAATAGTAAGCTGTTGCGTAAACAATTAAACCAGATCTGGCCTTTGTACTACAATATATATGCTTGGATAGCAGTTGTATTCTTCTCTATCTAACCATATATATTTTTGGTCGCTTCAATATTTATGTAGATTTATATGAATAAATAAAATACCAGACCTGGCCTTTATTGAAAGAGAAAAAGACGATAGTGACAATGGAGGTGACAATGGAGGTGAGAGATTGGAAATTCAAGAGGTGGAGTAGTGAGGTGGGACCCGTATGTTCTCTTATTATTTTTCTTTAAAAATAAATACATCTGATACGGATATACTGGACAACTGTCAAAATTTAAAAGGAAGAGGTACCAAAACCTAAGGCCCCGTTTACTTACGGAGAATTCTCTGTTTAGAGAATTTTCTGTTTTCCACAATTTTCTGTTTGGAGAATTTTCTGGAAAATTTTCTGTTTTCCAAAATTCTGTTTCGTTGCTACAGTACGTTTTCTGTTTTCCAGCTTTCATTTTCCAACCATAGAAAAGTCAAAATCGTATTCGGTAACAACTATTTCTTCCGTTTTTGAAAAACGGAAACCATTACTTTTGTTAAATCAATTTGATTTTAATTAAAAAACAATGCTAATGTCTTTTTTTTTTTTAATTAATAAACTAAATAGTAGCCCATTTTAAGTTTGTTAAAGATCAAATATAAATATAGTTAACATATTCATGTACCAATTCAAAAGCACAAGCCATTTAGGGGCTGCTTAATTCCAAAATTTTTCCAAAATCTGTTTCACAACCACATTTTCGAATTGGAATTTTTTTTGAAAATTTTCCAGTTTTCCAATTGGAAAATAGTTTTTCAGAATTAACACTACAAATTTAGAAAATTCTAGAAACGCCATATTTGATGTTTTCCAAATTTTCCAAAAAAAAATTAAAATTTTGTTTGTATTCTCCCGTTTAACCGATCCATATTGTTAATTTAAAAAAGAAAAATTATTATTTTAGACATGTCTATCCTCGTAATTTTGATATGCTAAAAAAATGAAGTTTTTCAAATTTTCCAAAACAAAATTTCAATTTTTTTTTGTTTTCTCTAGCTCAACTAATTCATATTGTTAATATAAACAAGAAACATTGTTATTTTAGACATGTCTACCATCGTAATTTTAATATGTTAAATCTAATCATGTTAAATATCAAATATAAATATAATAAATTCGTTCATGAAAATAAAATACATATAAAATAGTCTTGGATTATATGTTACAAGATGTGAATACTACAAGTTTGAACATTCAACACATACTTAATTTAACTTGTTACTTCTTCATATTCTAACGATTATTATAATTAACCCACAATTGATCTGCAATATCTTCCCTAACCGCATTCATTAGTTGTTGTTGGGACATATCCACTTCAAAACCTTCTTGCATCATAGTAGCTCCGTTATCGTTTAAATTTTGCTGATGTCCTGTACCATATTCTATGAATAGTCGATCAACTCTATCTTGCATTCGAATAAAGTTGTGTAGTGCACAACAAGCTATAAGTATTTGCCTTTGACGACGAAGAGGATAATTTGGAATGGACTTTAAGATTGGAAATCTAGTCTTCAGAACACCAAAAACCCTTTCAATCACATTTCTCAATGACGAATGTCGATAGTTAAACAATGCATATTTTCTTGTAATCCTTCCTCGTCCACGAAAATCATTTAAATGATATCGTTCACCACGATAAGGAGCTAAAAATCCAGGAATATTTGGATAACCAGCATCAACTACATAATAGTAGCCTGCAAAAGGTTCTTTACAATCAGACATTTGTAGTAAACCATTAATGTAACAGTTAATAAATATTGTTATGAACTACAGAAATAATATTTTACCAGCTGCAGGCATAGGAAAAGCATTATCTTGTCTTGTCAATGCATCAAGAAAGACGCGTGAATCATTAGTTGTGTCTTCCCAACCAGTATACACAAAGGTAAACATCATATCATGCGAACACGCCGCCATAA
>NBIL01157132.1:0-12070 GCA_002752925.1 Viola pubescens var. scabriuscula | reverse complement strand
GAGTTACCTTTTCTTGTTTTGTCATCAAATCCTCTTCCTAATCATTCCATAAATCCGCTGCCTCTCCTCTATCTTCTAAAGACGTTATCTTCTTCATCTAAACATCATATTTTATCCATCAAACACCCACTCAAATGGCTACAAAACCCAACCCGTCAAGGGGACTAGATCCGGCCAAGCTCAAGTTGTAATCTTCATCCTTTGAGGTTGGAGTGTATCAGTACATGTGGTACAAAACAAGTCGCTTGCCCGTTTGGAAGGAGTGAAAGGAAAGGATGTGGGATGGAAGTGTTGCTGAAATCCTTGGACAGTTCGGCCTTAGTGATACGAGCACGACTGCTCTAGCTCGTATCCACATCAAGGACCACTCCAGGGTTGCCACACGAGATCATAGGATGGCCGGGCAACACATGAGAGACCACGCACTAAGGCCCGTGCGAACCCTAGCAAGCCGTGAGGCGTGCCGCACCAAGCCCACGGTCCCTTTTGGAGCCTTCGGCTAAGCCCTTCTTCAAGGCCTCTCTAAGCCTTCCAAGGCTGACCATCAAGCCCCTTTGTCCCTCAATAATTCGGCCCTCTAATCCTCCAATCCGTCGGCTATAAATCCAACCGTCTAAAGGCTAGATCTCCACACATTCAAGCACTTAAACCTTCCCTCATTGGAAGCTAGGTCATATCAATTGGTGAGGTCGAACCCTAGGAGGAGGAGGAGGAGGCATTCAGCCTTGGTGAGGTCGAACCCTAGGAGAAAGATGAGGAGATGCTCGGCTTTGCATTCCACTATGTTTAGTTCGGACTTGTACACTTGATGAGAAGAAGTGTCGTCTAGGTTCGGGGCCATGGCTAAGGCTTTGGTGTGAAATGGAACCTATGCCATAGCTTGAGACATGATGACTCAGAGGGTCTTTGTCGTCGTCATCCTCACTACAACTTGAAGTGGAGCCACGGCTTAAGACATGAGGACTTGAAAGATCTTCACGGTCTTCATTCTCACTACAAGTTGCGTCACTTTCATAGTGGTACTCATCCGCACTATCAATGTTATGCTCATTGCCGCTTTCACTATGTGGTTCATAGCTCTCATCACCATCGAAATGGCAGCTAGCATCATCAAATGAACCATAACCACTATCGTCATTGCATTGAGAGGTATCATCGTCATAGTACTCTCCTTGATCCCAAGATTCGCACTCACTATCTTGTGACATTATTCCTACAAAATTGAACAACTATATATATACGTATAGATGTTAGTAAATAATCTCTCCCTCACGTGTTTAAACACTCATGTTTAGGCACTCCCTCATGTGTTTGAACACACGTGTTTGGTCACTCGAAAAATACGAGATCACAAACATTCAAATTCGCGTTCTCCATGTACCTGCACACTTAAACAAGGGTTAGAATATAATTCACTCCCTCGCGTGTTTAACACTCGTGTTTAATCTCTCGCAAAAGATGGCCTCACAAATCGCTCAAGAAATCCTCACACAAAGCTTGCTCACCACGCAATTCCTTGCCGCAAACAAACTTGTGATTCAAGCCAAGCATTTCGTTCACAACTACCTTCGCAAATACTCAAGAGATTAGAATAAGAAAAGGAAAGATTAAACTCAGAAAAGGACTCCAGGGAAAGCTGAAGAAAATTTTCAGAAATCCAAGGAAAGAATTTGCGTTGGATGGGAAGAAGGCTAGAAAAAGATGACTTAAATGAGTAAAAGACTCAAGGAAAGACTCTGAAATTTAATAAAAAGACTTAGAAGTTTAGGACTTAAGACAACTTAACTTTAGGACACAAAAAGTTTAAAACTCAAGTTTACGTTTTAATTATTTTAGGACTTAAGTTTAGGACTTAGTTTAGGACACTAGAAGATGAAGAAGAAGTCTTAAACTTGAAGTAAATAAGTGGGGCACACTAGCTAGGAATGTTCAAATTTAGTTAGGAATGTTTGTTACTTTAGCCAAAAGGTCAATGAACTAGGTGTGAAAGTCTTCGTTGCAATAAATGCAATAGATAAGCTTTCTTTGACTTGTGTTGGCTGCAAAGGTGTAGGAAAATATTAATTTTTGGGGAAACACTTGGGTTTTATTTTTGTAGCATAATTTTGGATCAAAAACTTCGAGTATCAAGAACACCAAGAACACAAGATGAACACCAAGAACACACCCAAATGATTTTCTGAATTTTTTTGATTTTTGACCTAGCAAAAGTGATCACAACAAACACTCAAATGCCCACTTGAACTAGGATTTGAAAAGCCACACAAACCCATGAATTTTCTGCCGAAAATGATGGAAAAAAAAGAAAACTCGTAAGGCGGCCAAGAGCTCCGCTACCACCTGATATGATCTGGCCTAGGGGCGATTAAGCCAAATAATTTATAGAGCTTATGAAGGACCTACCCAAAGGAGTTACCGAGTTAAACCCAACCGAAAATGAAAGAAAACATAAGACATGGATAGACAACGAAGAAAGATGCACAAAAGAGTGATGGAAAAGAGCAAAGTTACTGGGGATTAAAAGACGGAGGGAAGGGACGAAGATGAGCACAACACGAAGTAGCGAACAATCACACAAATGGTTTGCTTGATCAAGATATAAGCTGAGGGCTAGGATTGAGACTCGGTTCTATGGATGATCAAACAAGAACACACAAATATTTCATTCAAACAAAAATTGTCAAGACGATTACAAACATGAATTTCCCGTAGGGAGATCTGGAGGAGTAATCTCAAACTCAAGTGATCTCTCTCAAGGAAGAAGGTGAGCTTACAAGGTGTAAAAGGGAGGAGTAATCTCACTCAAAAAAATACACAAAAATTCTAAGCTAAAGAGAAAGAAAGGAGGAAGGAGGTTATTTATAGTTCGTACACAAAATGGGCTTGAAAAGCCCAAAAATGAGATTTTGCCTAGTGTCTGTCGGTATACCGTTAAGGGACTAACGGTATACCACTAGCTTCGCTCCAAGGCACCAAAAAATGATCAATTTCCTAGTGGTATGCCGCCCCAGATCTTCCCCAATACTCCGAAATGGCTCCGAATTGACTCTCGCTTGTGTCTTAGGGTTCCTGCTGGCCTTGGCATGATGTGCAATCATTATAACACCCTGATTAGTGGCCTTGGAAGGCTCGTGACTCATCTTGACTTCAAAACACAAGATGTTCTTCTTGTGATTGATCCTTGGGGGGGTGCATTTCTCAACAAGGCCTTGTCGTGCACGTTGGGGAAGTTTGGCTTTGCTGGAGGCCTCGGGTTTGTGCGCGTGTCCTCATGACGTGCTAGGGCTAGACGCGCCTTGGCTTCATGGCGGGCTTGGCCATATCAGGAGTTCCGCGCATCTAGGCCTAGGCATTACAATGATTTGGCGCTTGTTCCTCGGCCTTGGGCATGGTTTGCGCTCATTTTCAAGGCTCGGCTGCTCGTGACCGTTCCTCTTGTCACCTCATCGAGTTGTTCTATTTTGAAGGGGGCCATGATCACATCAATCTTCCTGGTCAATAATCCATGAGCAAGAAGAATGACTGTTGCACTACCTATTCAATCCTAGATTGGCTAGATCTAACATCAAATAGAAACACGTTAAGAATAATCACGAGATCGGTTAAATGCAGCATAAGAGATTAATAAACGCAATTAGGTCTCATGCAAACTCAAGCTCAAGCTTAAACACCTCTACTAAGAACAAGGAACTTAGCTACTCATACTCATAATCAAAAGGAATAATAAACTATCAATTGAATTAAGAAAAATCCTTCGTTGCTGAAAGAGCAAGGGTAAAGAAAACTAGTCTAGTAAAACCCAGAAAAAACCTAGTGACGACTCTTATCAAGAATCCATTGTCTCCGAACGTGTCCAAAACCTCTTCTCTTTTAGCCAAACCCTAGGAAGAGTATAAATAGTCCTCTCTTCCTAGAAATTAGCTAAGACAATAATTAAAATAGGAAACAAAATCCTAATCAAAACTCTATCATTGTATCTGAATGTATTTGATTTCCTCCCTTCCTCTCAAAACAATTCGGAAAAGGAAAGGCGAGAATGGCCGAGATCCCATTTGTCAATGGAAGGTCTTCTTGATAAGATATGGCCAAACGAGTCAGTCTTGGTCAAGAATGCTTCCTCTCCAAATTGGTCCAAAATAGTGCTCAATCCTCTTCTTTCGTGCTCCTTCCTCTCTAAAGATGTTTCCTGCGATAATCAAAAGATTCGTACTGAAATTAATAGAGTACTATTCGAAAATGCAAGAAAAACTAGTAGTAAAACTACTACAATTATAACGCAATCAAATCCCCCCACACTTAGCCCAATGCTTGCCCCAAGCATAAAAACACGCGAAACACACAAAACATGCAGGAAGAAAATTAAAATCAGCAACCCAAAGCTCAACTGTAACTCAATCTCAACACAGAAGACACAAGGACGCTTAACTATCTCAATCCATCCTAGATCAACAAGGTCTGTTCAATGCCCAGAAAACATCTCACTCATCGAAAAAGAATCAAGGACAACTAACTTAAAACTCAAGGAACCAGTGAAAAAACTAAATCAATTTATTTCGTATTTGTCTTCACTGCAAGTCCAATGAATACAAGAGTTGTCGACACAAGCAAATACATACATATTGTATAGAAATAAAACATGTACACATAGATTGCTGTCAAGTCATGTCTGCAAGAGATATTTTATTTTGCCCACTTTCAGGTCTTTTGAAGCATTGTTTCTTTTCTATTTTTGTATTCTTTTCTTTTTGTTGTGCTTTTCTTTTACTTTGCAGAAAATAAAACACATAAAGCGCAGGTAATGGACACCCCCGGCCTAGCTTGTTCGGTCCGGTAGTAAAGGATTAGCTAGATGCACTTCGGGGAGTTTCTCCTACTAAAGGGATGATGGTGCTGAATCACCAACACCGTGCAACCCCGTTGGTTCCAGGAAGTATCCACACAAGCATGCAATGAATATAAAGACTCGACAGGTAGTGCAGATTTGAAAGGCTGGCAACTCAAAGTATTACTAGATTGGTCAAGATAGAAAACATCACTTTTGGTCACTTGGCCAAGACAGTTCTTCCAAAGGTCATCTCAAGTTTAAAATTAACTGGTCCTGATTCTAAGGTGATAACTGAGAGTTGCTAGTATTGAATAGGCCTTGTTAATAAAACATGGGTAAAAATCATCAAGTGTCAAAGTGTTTCAAGTGTTGAGGTGAATTTTGAGTTGAGCAGAGGGTTTGATTTTCATGTAGTCAAAACAAAACAAAAATCATGCAATTTCTAATTCTAAAAACACACAAAAATTAAAAGAAAGATCATGCAGAAAAATTAAACGCAAACCTAAAAAGAAAAAATTAAAGCTAAAACATGCAAAAGAATTAAGACACTCAAAATAATCAATTCACAACAAAATAAAAACGCACAAAACACAAACACAAAACCCCTCCCCCACACTTATTGGACACATTGTCCTCAATGTGTGAGAGAGAAGACACTATAAAAATAAAACAAAAAGCAAAAACACACAAAAGGATAAAAGTATATACAAAATAAAAGGAAAGAGATGACCTGGGGACAAGTCAAACAAAGTCGGAGTCTGACTCAGTGTGGGTTGGGGGATGGGGCATTCTTGGTGGAGGGGCGTGTAGATCGTTGAATTTGTTGTAGAGGAGGAGCAAGGAATCCAAGATGGTCTGGTTGATGATGAAGGACTGGGCAAGGGATTCCTGCATGGCCTGGAGGATAGTGTTGGTTCTCCTTTGCTCAGCAAGATGATCTGCCATCCAGTCCTGTATGTTTGGTGGAGGAGAGAAGAAGGCATTTGGGTCATGCTGATGAGAAGGCGCTAGGGTAGAGGAGGAGGCTCCTTGATGCATTTGGCCTTGTGGTTGGCCAAGAGGGACACCTCGATCAACTTGGTGTCCAACATGCTCCTAGGCTTGTGCTGCATTAAGGGCATTCAACCTTGCCAGTTCTTCTTCAGCTTGTCGGTGCTCTTCTGCTGGTCTGGGTAGTTTTACAGAGGAATGATGTCATAGACCCTGCAGTAGTATCCGCTAAAAAGTTGCATTCTCCTAGGTGTGGTAGCTGTAGTGTAAACAACCTTGTCCTCTAAAATATGAAAGAAGCCCATTCTATCCATAGCTTCTAGGGTAAATTTTTATTGACAGGGCATTCGGTGAGAGTAGCGGCAGCATTCAAATGCCCTGTTTTGTATACCAGCATAGTAAATAGGGGTCCTAAAACCATCATAGCTTTGGAAACATAAAACTTCCTAGCCAACCAATAGCCCAAGCTGACCTTCAAACCATTACTGAGGCACCACAGAATGAAGAGTTCTAGTTTGGTCAGGAGACCAGACTTCTTCGTTCTACCATTGAAGGAGATGGAGAGCATGCGATGGAGGATCCTGAGGGCTGGATCACAAAGATGTGAGGCTTTTGCTCTCTCTTCAAAGATGGCTTGTGGGTTTTGAGTGAGGTCTCTGTAGACCTCCTCTGCATGCCAATCACTGGGAATGTCGTACAGAGTGCTCCCATACCAAGCAGACATTTCCTTACAATCTAGAATAAAATTCAACATCAAATCAAATTCATGCAAACTCAATCCATGCCACTTCCCACACAGACGATAATGAATAACATGGCCCGTATGAATGTTAGGGCGTTCATTAGGGGTAGCAAACAATTGATGGTCATTAAAATAGAAGGTGGAATAAAATTCCAAAGTTAGTTCATAGAATGTAGGTTCAGTGGGGAAGAAAATGGGTCCCCAACCAATGTTGCTTACCATCTGTCTTACCCTCAAGACAGGGGACAATTGTACCTTTCCTCACACGATAGGATAACTGATCCCTACCATGTGTGGTATCAAAGTCCAACCATCCTCTGAATTGAGAAAGAGGGGGAAGAAGGATATCACCTGCGCTAGAAGGAGTTAAGGGATCCAACTGACCCCATTCTTTAGGCTCCTCCTTGACCTCTGGTTCCTCCATGGGCTCTTTTCCTGGTCTCCGTTCAGAAGAGAATGAGGGCCTGGCAGCAATGACGGAGGTAGTAGGGGCAAAAGTGGTGATGACGGTGGTGGTAGGGACCGGAGCAAGGACTGAAAGTGGGGGATGATCCTTCCTGCCTGGCCTTCAAGCGTCTCTCCTCCTCAATTTCTGAGGAGGATCCTTCCCCGTGTCATTTGCAGATGTTGGAGTGTATACGCTGTATGGCTTCGGCTTCGGCCTGGAGAAGTGCGGTCTGCTCAACGGACGTCTTAAGGAGTGTAGCGGGGAAGGGGAAATTGGTTAAAAGTAGTGGTATTTCACCTTCGCCAAAGCTCCCACTTATCCTACACCTCTCAAGTCATTTCACAAAGTCGGACTAGAGTCAAGCTCAACAGGGTCTTCTTCAGTCTCTGCCCATTGACTTTAAACTCAACTCCTGTCTTAGGGTTCCTAATGTTCACTGCACCATGAGGGAAAATTTCAGTCATCATAAAAGGTCCATTCCACTTGGTTTTTAATTTCCCAGAAAAAATCCTAAATTAGGAATCATAAAGTAAAACTTTCTGTCCAATAAAGAATTTCTTCTTTGTGATCCTTTTATCATGGTATGCTTTTGTTTTGGCTTTGAAGATCTTAGAATTCTCATAGGCCTAATTCCTCAGCTCCTCCAGCTTATGGATGTCCAGCTTATTTTTCTCTCCAGCAGCTTCTATATATGTGTTGATGCGTTTGATAGCCCAATATGCCTTGTGTTCTAGCTCGACAGGCAGATGGCACGCCTTACCATACACCATTCTGAATGGAGTCATCCCAATTGGTGTCTTGTAAGCGGTCCTGTAGGACCAAAGTTCCTCGTCCAACTGTTGACTCCAGTCTTTCCTTGAGGGATTGACTGTCTTGGTCAAGATAGCTTTGATTTGTCTGTTGGAAACTTCTGCTTGGCCATTCGTTTGAAGATGATAGGTAGTGGATACTCGGTGCATGACTCCATATCTTTTGAATAAAGATCCAACTACCCTGTTACAAAAGTGGGTTCTTCGATCACTAACGATCCCTCAAGGAACTCCAAACCTGCTCAAGATGTTAGATTTAAAAAAAGACACAACAGTTTTAGCATCATCTGATTGAGTGGCTTTAGCTTCCACCCATTTAGAAACATAAATAATAGCCAACAGAATGTAGAAATTACCTCCAGAATTGGGAAAAGGTCCCATAAAATCAATGCCCCAAATATCAAATATTTCACATGTCATAATTGGAGTCATTAGCATTTGATTTCTAGCACTGATGTTACCTATTTTCTAGCATTCTTCACAATCTTGGTAAAATCTTTTGCTATCGCGAAATAAGGTGGGCCAATAGAAACCTGCTTCCAAAACCTTATAGGCAGTTTTCTTCCCACTAAAATGTCCACCGCTAGGAGAGTTGTGATAGTGATATAAGATGGAAGGGACTTCATCTAGTTGTATACATCTCCTTAGCAATTCATTTGGTCCAATTCTCCACATATAGGGCTCGTCCTTAGATAATTCCTCGAATCTCTCCTTATCTTGGTTTTCTATGAAGAGGTCAACTCACCGTAGAACTTACCTCTAGCTAAGTAGTTAGCTATGTGGTGGTACCATGGGAGTATCTCTTTTACAAGAAATAGATATTCGTCAGGAAATTCGTCGACTACAGGTTATGTGTCCTTGCTTGTCAATCTTCTTAAACTGTCTACTACCAGGTTCTCCCATCCCTTTTTGTCCTTGATTTTGAGGTCGAATTCTTGGAGTAAAAGGACCCATCGGATCATCCTTGGCTTGGCTTCTTTCCTGGCCAAGAGATACCTAAGAGCTACATGGTAAAAAAAAACGATAACTTTAGTTCCTAACAAATAAGATCTAAACTTATCGAGAGAAAATATTATAGCAAATAGCTCCTTCTCTGTAGTGGTGTAGTTTTTCTGAGCGTCATCCAACATTTTGGATGCGTAATAGATCACGTGTGATTCTTTTCCCTTTCTTTGGCCAAGCATTGCTTCTACTGCTGAGTTACTTGCATTGCACATAATCTCAAAAGGTAGATTCCAATCGGGAGGTTGAATAACATAGGTTGTCGTGAGTTTATCTTTCAACTTGTCAAAAGCCTCTTTACAAGCATCATTAAAATCAAACTCAGCATCCTTCTGGAGTAGTTTGCACATGGGTTCTGCCACCTTGGAGAAATCCTTGATATATTGCCTGTAAAATCCTGCATGTCCAAGAAAAGCACGGACCTCTCTAACAGAAGAGGGATATGGTAGATTTTTTATAATATCAATTTTTGCTTGGTCTACTTGAATACCTTCCTTGGAGATCACATGGCCAAGAACGATGCCATGGTCAACCATGAAGTGACTTTTTTTGAAATTCAAAACCAGATTAGTTTCAATACATCATTTTAAAATCGCTTCGAGGTTTTTGAGGCAATGTCAACAGAATCTCCATGTACGGTGAAATCGTCCATGAAAACTTCCATACTCTTTTCTATAAAATCTAAAAATATACTTATCATGCATCTTTGAAAAGTGGCAAGGGCATTGCATAACCCAAAGGGCATTCTTTTGTATGCAAATGTGCCGAAAGGACATGTGAATGTTGTTTTCTCTTGGTCTTTAGGAGCAACATGGATTTGGTGAAATTCTGAATAACCGTTAAGAAAACAATAATCTGATTTACCTACTATCCTTTCAAGCATCTGGTCAATAAATGGCCATGGAAAATGATCTTTCCTAGTCACGTTGTTGAGGTGTCTGTAATCAATATAGACTCTCCATCCATTCTGAATTCTTGTTGGGACTTTATCGCCATCCTCGTTCTCTATCACAGTGATACCAATCTTTTTAGGGACTACCTGCATAGGTGAAACCCAATCACTGGCGGAAATAGGATAAATTACACCTACATATAGTAACTTGAGAACTTCTTTCTTGACTACTTCCATCATATGATACACTCCAACCTCCAAGGATGAGGGCCGAAGTTGCTTTGAGCATGAAGGATCTAGTTCTCTTTTACGGATGGGTTTTGTAGCCAAATATTTGGGGAAAGATGGATGAAATATGATGTTAAGATGAAGAAGATAACGTCCCTAGAAGGTAAGGGAGGAATTGATGAACAAACAAGAAAGATAACTCATAAATTCCAAAGAGTTTACAAGGTTCTTCAACCCTAATTGAGTGACCCTTGCTAATCCTATTGATTAACAACTTACTCAAACAATTAAGGAAGAAAGGTATGAATTTCACTCCTAGTGAGCCCGGATTCAAGATCCCTAAATGCTAAGCTAAAAGTGTGGTCTTAGATTGATTAACACAAAAACAAAGACAAGGTATAAAAGAGGCTATCTCCTTCTATTTATACCAATGAGTTATTACATGGGGAAAGCCCCAAAATACCCCTAAACAATGGGCCTTGAATCATCTGAAATGGAGACTTGAGGCGCACGGCACATCCAAATGAAGTGCTAGCGGTATACCGTTAAGGGCCTAATGGTATGCCGCTAGCTTTGCTGAAATTGGCTTGGTTGCCAAGGCTAGGGCTAGCGGTATACCGCTAGATTTGAGTGACTCCTGGCGGTTTGCCGCCAGCAGAAAGGTCTTCTTGGCTTGTGCGGTGCACTTCACGCCTTGTCCGGCCTTCTCATGCGCTTGGATAGGAGTTGGGGCAGTCACGCTCGTATCATCCCCTCACCGTAAGAAGGGATTCGACCTCGAATCCACATGCGTCATTCCCGGAAAGATGGGACACGGGGAAGGCCTTTCACATGCTACGTGCGTGAGCACGGATGGGACTACACTTGGAACTTGAAGCTTTGTCACCATGGGCGAGATATGGGTACCTCCTAAGCTAGCACAAATACGCAAAAGAGACAGAAGTACGATTATCGGGGTGAATGGAAAATACCCATAATCGACTTCCAAAAGATGAAAAAGAGTGGTATGGAGCCCAAAATACGTGCACACAAATGCATGTAAATGAGAACATGTGAGGGCAAAAATGTGTGCATCAAGCGAAAGGTGAGATGTTGTGGGATGAGAAAGATGTGCAAGCGTCACAAATCAAGTACCTCTATGGACTTCCATGACAATGAAACTAAACATCTTATCAAATGGAAGGCGATAAAAATTTACACAAGCACGAAGAGGGTCCAAGGAGATCCACACAAGGTCACGAAGGYAAGTGTCATAGGAATAATACAACATGCTATTATATGCCAATATGTTGATTTGAAAACATGCCTCCCAATAGTGACCATACGTAACATGCGTTGTATGCCATGGCAAAGATAAAGCAATTGCATGTTGAAAATGCGTAAATATAGCTTGGGTACAAGCAATATACGCACGAAACAAGGGAAACACACACCAATCATGAAAAAAATTTAGAGGAAGAGGCATAAAGCAAAAGGCATGATAATGTAACTTGTCGATTCGACTCCAAATAACAAGCCATGACAAATGAGCGCTACCACTAAACATGATGCATGTGACAAGGTTATCCAAGCGAAGGGTTATTATCTCATTGCGGCTCACTATGATTAACCAAGAAAATTGAGCCACACATACATGCGCAAAGTATGATGGAAAACCATGTAATGGACACGAAAAGAAATACAACCCGTGGTAGGAGGTAAACAAACTAGCGCTTACAAAATACGGCCTAAAGAGGTGTGTCCATACGTCATGCAAAACCATCATGGTTTCTGAGTGCAAACAAGACAAAAACCAGGCACGCGTGCAACCCACAAAAGCGCAAAAGTTAACACGTTGGCACAAGAAAGGATCACACAAGATAAAATGCAAATGAGGGGTTTTGGCACATGCAACAAAATCGGTACACAAGTATTGTGCATGTGCAAAGAGAAAAGGCTCATGGCCAATGAAATTCAAGAGTGGGCTTTCATCACATGGTAAGGAAATATCAAGGAGACTTGCATCATGGGAATCAAAGGTATTGAAAAGAGAAACCTCACAAAATGTCGTGCTTAAAAAGGGTTTGAGGACATACCTTTTGGGTAGCACGGAGACGTGGGGAATACTTTCTTCAAGGCCTTGTCTTTGTGCGCT
>NBIL01157131.1:0-10620 GCA_002752925.1 Viola pubescens var. scabriuscula | reverse complement strand
TCAGGTATCAATGAATGCTTTGTTGCCAGCTTTGTCATAATTATTAATAACTGTAGTTGCAAAATCAAAATCTTTTACTGGTTTCGTTGGATTTTTGCAGACTGATGTTCGTGGTGACTTGTTTGGTTTCTTAACTTCGCATCCAATCTCACCGCTGGTATCTCTCCATCACTTTGATCATCTAGACCCTATCTTCCCGAACATGACAAGCTTAGGTTCACTAGTACATCTCCTTAAAGCAGTGGATGTTGATCCCGAAAGGATTTTGCAGAAGACGGTCAAAATCTTTTTGGGTGAGAACCTAAACGACCCGTCTTCCGTTACACCTCTCCCTAAGAAGACTAATTTCATTTTAGTGTATTTTCAATGTATTTTAATGTCTCCATTTTGTTTGGCGTGAAAGCAGGTTGGGTTTGAGATGGTTGATGCATTTGCTGAGGCACAAGGGATTCCAGTAAACACACCTCTTTGCAAAGCTTTGTTTGGGCAAGGTTTGTCAATTCCTCTCTAACAAACTTCAATTGCTCGTTAGAGCAGCAAACTTTGATGATTATGTGCAAGGCCAATACGAACATAGAATGCGGCTTGGTGGTTTTCTCTCAGGTTTTGTATGTGGAGCCCTAATTATTCTCTCAAAGCATCAAACTTATATTAATTAGAGCGGTGAATCGGTGAGTGGTTTGGAGAGCTTATGAAATTGAAGAAAAATAAAAAATCTCCTATACTAATGTTTGAAAGGTCCATATTTTCGTTTACAAGGTATTTTCAGGAATCACCAAATGCATAATATAGATGGGTTTCATTCCATAATAACAACCTCAAAAGTTTTCTTCCTTACTTGTGTGTATTGTTTTTGTCCATTGTTTCAAATCCAGAGTGGACCACTTGCTGCTTATTACAAGCTACCTCTCAATTGTGTACTTGTGGTAGTTTGCTGGCTTGCTCTTTCAGTCTTTTTTCCTTCTATTTTAGCGTCTTATGCTATCTATTAAAATGTTACAAAATATAATTTACGTATTGTAATTTCACCATCAATATTTTAAAAATGAATCCAGTCTAACAAAACAAACTCCAAAATTAAAAAATTGTCTCAAATATTGAACCAGAGGTCATAACAAGAGAATAAAGCAACAGTTGCTCCAACTTTGAGCATCACACATCAAATACAAAACCTTGAGTACCATCATCCATATGAATTTCTGCATCAACACTATCACCAAATTCCTCTGCGTATATGACATAAACATGCTCGCCTAAAAAAAGGTTTCTTCAACCTACCTATCCATGATCCTCTCGCTTACCTCAAAAACTACCTAGAACTTAAACATGGTGGTGATGATGCTAGCGATATCAAAGCTACGACAGACAAATTCGTTAGCGAGCGTAGCGATGATGACCTTCCTGTGTACATGGCTGTTCATTGTCGGGATATCAAGTAGGGGTGTAAACGGGCCGGTTCGGTCCGGTTCTGGGGCCAGAACCGGACAGAACCAGAAAATTCCTGTTCTGATATCCCATAATTGGACCCGAACTTCTGGTATGCCAGAACCGGACCGAACTGGAATTTTCAGTTCGGTTCGGTTCGGTTTTCGATTTTGTTAATTTTTTTTAAAAAAAAATTATTAATATGGTTTTCTAATACGCTAACCTGCATGCCGATAATTTTGTGGAGGCATGCCTGTAGATTCTGCCCAAAGCGTTCTAATTTGTGCTTGTGGAGGCATGCCTGTAGCAAACAATCTTTCGTGGCATAGTATATATTTTTAAAAAAATAAAACTCAATTTGAAATCAAAAGACTAAATTGAGCGAATCTGAACATGATACTATTTGCAATTTTGCATCGTTAATACAGGATGCTATTTGCAATTTTTTTACAACCGTAGGGTGGTAAAAGTTATAATTTAGCTAGAAATATATTACCACTTAAGCTATACAAGAACAATTTGAATTTATAACAATAGATAAATAAAGGGTCATACATATCTTTACTCATATTTAAAAGATTAGGTAATTTTTTTTTAATAATTGAAGAAATTAAATATTTTCTAATGTAACTAAATTATGTCTATAATAATAGGTAAAAGATTCGGTGGAAATAAAGAATTAAGGAACTAGATTTATAAAAAAAATGTCACGCATATGCTTAGTGATATTTAAAGGGCTATGTACTTTTTTTAGGAAAATCTAGGTAATTATTTCTTTAATAATTGAAGTAACTAAATATTTTTAAATGTACCTTCACTTTATGTATAAATAATAGGTAAACAAAATAAAGTGAAAGTGAATATTTAAGGAACTAGAAACAAAAAAAAAGAAATGAGAAAAAAGTTAGAAACTTAGAATATTGTAATAATAAATGAACAATGAAGATAAGAAAAATCAAATGGAGGGAAGTTATTTGCACTATATGGTCCAAAATATTTTAATTTAATATGAAAATTATATATTTGTTGCAAGAATAATGTGTAAAAGGTTTAGGGTTTAGGGTTTGTGGAGGCATGTCTATATGGCCCTAGAGGCATGCCTGTAGCTTCTGACCAAAAACGTTGTAATTTGAGTAAGCTACAGGCATGCCGATATGGCCCTGGAGGCATGCCTGTAGCTTCTGACCAAAAACATTTTGTACTTTATTTTCCAACCTCGTTTTATCTTAAAACTTTTTGACAAAATTGCAAATTGCAAACATCCATCCAAATTGCAAACATCCATCAAATTGCAAACAATCTTCCATATTGCAAACATCCATCCTAATTAGGGTTTAAGATAAATTGCATGTTCATCAGTTGCCATCACAAAAGCTGTAAATAATTAGTCTTCCCCCACAGTTGGTTGCGGTGGTATCTCTTATTGTGTAGATGAAGTCTCAGGTTGTAGTTGTGCACTTCCACTTCCAATCATAGGAGACCCCGACTTCATCATCTATACAAAAAAAAATAAGAGAAACAACCACATCAAACACAAGCACAAGCACAGTTCTGCCCATAAGGCGCAAATTGCCACAATGGGAAGCAAGAAATTGGGCACCATCAAAACTAATTGAAAACAGTGGCTTACATTGATGGATTCCCTGTTGGTGGTCATCGTGGTTTTGTTGTTGTGGTGGCGGAGGAGACAATGTGACAACGGAGACAACAGACTAATTGAAAACGGCGAGGTGAGGAGGTGACGAGACGACAACAAGGATGAAGAAGAAGCTAGGTCAAGACATTTTCATTCGTTGATGAAAGTCAGAAAGTGAATGAAAAATGAAAATGAGTTTGGAACTTTTGAGGCTGAGGAGGGAATGTAAAAAACTGAAAAAAAAAAAGAATTTTGAGCCCTTCCTTTAAGAAAAAAAATTAAAATTTTATCCACCGAGACATAACTAAACATTGATATTTAATACTTATATATATATATTTATATATATATAAAATATATTTAATACTTATATATATATATTTATATATATATAAAATTTCGGTTAACGGTTCTAGGGTTCAGTTTTCGAGTTTTATATTCGTAGACCCGGACCGAACCGGAAATTTTTCGGTTCTAGATTGGTAGAACCGGACCGAACTGGAAAATTACGGCTCGGGTCAAAATACTTCGGTTCCGGTCCGGTTTCCAGTTCGGTCCGATTTCTTACACCCCTAATATCAAGGATTTCCTTGACGTGATTTGCGTAGCAATGGCCGACCGCATACACGGCATGAGTGTGCAAGGACGAGGAGGAGTACATATCGGAGGAGGAAGCAGGGGTTCGACAAGAGAATGACTCAGCATGACCTGTTAGGGTTAGGGTTTCGCTATGGAAGAAAATCTGATGTTATAAAAGTCAAGATTATTTGAGAACTTACTAAATCCCATCCACTTTGAGTAATTCTATCTGTGAAGCATTTACAATTACATACAGTAGTTGAATGTAGAATGAAGCACAATCAATTATGGTGTGAAAACAACAAGAACCGAAACTGCTGTGATTCCACCATTATTAGAATTAATTACTTAAAAATCCATCTACATCAATACTTCCTTTCCCATTTACAAGTTCTGTGTATAAATGCCAACCAATTCGCGCCACAAGAAAGACTTACAACTCACTAAGTTTTGCTTCTTATAGATGTTCAAAAGCTCTAAGTATTAACAGACTTTGGTAGATTAGTCTGTGATGATTGCATCATATTCACCGATGCGAAAGGTACCCAAGCACGATGCTGACGAGAGCCACCATAACAACAAATAGGAGAGGAAACCCAACGTATACTTTCTTTATGTTTTTCCCACTCCTTAATGCTACCTGCAAACCAGAACAAGCCCTTACGTTAAAAAAAAAAAGTAGTGCAAGGCGCAAAACAAATACTACAATGAAAATATTTTGAGAACACAGAATATTCTTCTAGGAGAACTTACTAGTTCTTCATGCAACACTTTCCTCTCCCGAATGCTTGATCTCCTCTCCTCTGTTAACTTTGAAATTGTAGATTCAGCCTAAATGATAAGAACGTGGAAAATCAGAGGCGCAAAAAATTGTTGACAGGGTTACCACAAGACAAGTTCAACAATCCAAATCTAATAGGGAAAAAAAGGAAGAGAGGTATCCTCACTCTTCCAACTCAAGCAACCATCTATGTTAAAATAGTGCTTAGGTAGAGCAACAGAAGGCGAAAGTAATGCATGATGAGGCATCATGAATTGCATAATAATACTCAGAATCAGTATTTAAGATCAGAAAATCTGTGAAAGACTAACCTGGTTCAGCTTTGATTCAAGAACTTTCAGTTTTGACTTCAATTCTTCAATATCACTGACTAACTTGAGATCCTCCACAGCCTTTGCCACCATAAAAGCTTCATCCTTCCTTGGAGGGAATTCTATATCTTTGGCTGGCTTCACCAGCTCATCATTAGTAGTATCCTTCTCTGGCTTTAACACTCCATTAATTGCTCGCTTGGGAAGTTCAGCATTAATGGCATTCTTCTCTGGCATTAACTCTTCAAACTTCACAAGGTTTGGCAGCTTAACATTATCAGCATTCTTCTCAGGATTTAGCTCTTCATCCTTTGCTGGCTTTGGCAGCTCATTGTTAGAAGCATCCTTCTCTGGCTTTAAACCTTCATCCTTTGCTGCCTTCAGAAACTCATCGTTAACAGCATCCTTCTCTGGTTTTAACTTTACATCCTTTCCTGAGTTCGTTCCCCCACCATCGATCATAACCATAGCCGCTCTCATCTTTGCATCATTTGATGGCGTTAAGGGACGCACATCAACCACTTCCCCTATTGGCTTCAACTCTGCATCCTTTTCTGTCTTGAGCTCTTGAACATTATTCATTTTGAATTCAACATCCTTGGTAACCTGATGAAAATGTAAAATAAATAAATGAATAAAGGACCATCATCAGATATATCAGATGTACACAAGAAAAAACTGAATGAACATTGTCGGCAAGCATCAAATGAAATGGAGCTAATAGTTCAATCCTGTTAAATTTGTGGACTCAAAAAGTTCAGATTTTCAGACCCAAAAAAAAAAGTTCAGATTTAACAACACCAAGCAAGAAGAAACGCCGGGTGGGTCCAGTGGATTGAGGATTTCAACCCAACTCAGTAGTGAATATTCCATAACTAAATGCATCAAACTTAAGTCCTCTATGCTAAAGAGTACAATTCAGCAGAATGAGGAAACCCAACAACAACAATGTAGAAGAATTTTCTAACCACCTGTATTGGAGCGAGAATTTTAATGCTACTCAGAAATGGATCTTCATGTGCTGAATCTTCAAAGAAAGGCCCCTGCTTAAGCACTCCATCAATAGGTGACAGTACTGGTGATTCGGGTGGGCTCATAAGGGCCACTCTAAGCTTGAACTCTTCAACATAATTCCCATTATCTTTGGAAAACTGGCCAATCAACAAATAAAATTACAAGAACCCATATAAAGACTCAAAATAAGAAGTGAACGTACAAATACTTACTGTAGTAGATGTGATGTCCTTCTCAGTTGTTCCAACAGGGACAATCGCACTTTGAATTAAGAACTTGTCTTTGCACACCAAATCAGGAGGAGCTACTTTTTGAGCTTGCATTGTAACTGCATCCACATGAAATAAAACATCACCACAAAACCACATGACAGCAGAAAATGGAGTTTGGTTCAAAACAACAAGCAGTAATGAAGAGTACATGAAGAAAAAGGAGCAAACTAATGAACAGAAACCAAAAGTGTTCAAGCATAAGCTGCTCCACTAACCAGCAGTTACTTATCTGACCTTTGAAGTAACATGGTAGCTTAACCATTGCTATTTATTTCAAAAGTAAATTAGTATGAGCACACTCAAACCAATTGGTTTGTCCAGTAAGTTGAGAAGTTTCCCAAATGGAAGATTCATCTCACTTCATACAACCCATTGAACCGCACTCATCTCATACCCTTACTTTCTCCTCCTCCTGAATCACCCACATTACCGGAAACATGAAATAGCTAACTCTACCATGAAATGGGAAAAATCACATGGCATTATGCAATAACTAAGTGTTCTCATATCATCTAATCTGGATAGCATGCCAGTTTCTAGTCTCAAACTAAAGTCCACATGACATTTAACAAGCAATTATAAGAGAGATATTCCCCTGCCAGCAAGGTCTCAGAAAGACACAGTCACAGTTAACTAAACCTAACCGGAAACACATACCAGTAAATTCACAAGATGATCTTGGCATAATAACGCCGACATTTGGCCGCACACAGTATTTCTTGGGGGAAGTAGTTTTAACCTGACAAATATCAACAACCCATCATCACAGGTCATGAAACCATGATTTCCACATGCTATCAGAACACAAAAACCAATTAAAGGAAGAATTTCACACCTTAAAAGCAACATCATGGAATGTGGTGTTAATAAGCTGTATCGCACATGAGCTCTGTTTCTTGACTTCAACTACGCCAACAAAAAAAGAGAAAAATCACATATTTATCATAAGCTTTTGCTTGAACAATTCATTAATCTATAAGAGAGGAGACTGAAGGATGGACAAACCAGCCTCAATCAACCGGTGTGACATTAAGGTTTGGTTTGACTTGAGTCGAGATGAATAAATGATTCAAAACTTTAAAACCCAAAAAGCCTTTTCATCACTTCCATTTGTTATGATAAAAGTGGGTATATAACATCTGTGATCATCATAGTCCCAAAAGATCTAAGAGAAAAACATGGGTGCCATGGATTACTAATAAATAATGATGATGATGAAAGCACTTACATATAAATTTGAGTTCTCTGGGATGAATCTCCAAAAGCTGTTGTTCACTCATCATTCAAACCTCAATCTTCTCAGCATCAAAAGACTAAAAGAGCTCCTTGGCCTTCATAAAATAAAATAAAAACCATGTGCCAAAATTTTACAAGTATGCCATGGCAAAAGTTACGATCGCTACTAATTAAAGCACAGCAGAGGAAGCTCCCTTGTTTTTTTTAATCAAGTAATAATAACAGAGTCAACAAGTAAACGCGTTGCAAGTTCCTTCCCGATCAATTTTTTGAAAACCAAAATAGAAGCACATCAATCCTATCCTTCTTAATAAAGTATATACTTAAATAATTATTTGAAAATGAAACTATAATTTTTACATAAAATAATAAATAAGTAAATAAAAGAAGGGAACCGAGATGGTATGAGGTTAGATCAAATACAGAGTCCGGTGTCAACTCAGGTCAACTAATCGTCGAGAACGTCTATCGGAACCGGAAGAAAAATCCAGGTCGGAGAAATGAAACTTGATCACTAAGAAAAGACACGACACCGTTTTAAATGAACGAGTAAATAAAAAACTCCATCTCAGACGATGACGAGTACGATCAAAACACCGTCTTCTCCTCCTCCATTCAAATCAAACCAAAACGACCCCAAACAGACTCGATCAAAACACTCACTCACTCACTCTTTCCAGCAACAAAAAGCGACACCGATAACTTCTCAAAACGAAACGACAGCGTTCTGGAGCAGAGGGAGGAAGAGAGAGCTTACTGGAGATTGGCGAGCGGAGATACTATGGCGGAGAGATAAGAAGAGAGTTGGACTGCGTGAGGGGGTGTCGGTTAGCGTGAAGAAACGGCCCCGTTTTAAGAGAGGAGGAATGGAAAGTGTGCTGTTTTTTTTTTTTCCCTGGTGATCTGACGGGAGCGCAGGTGTGGGAGTGAAAGCCAAGTTTTGTGATTTTTGAAGAAAGAACTTAAAAGAGAGGGAGAGAGAGAGAGAGAGAGAGAGAGATGATTGGGTGCGGGAGTGAGTACGGGTGGGTTTGGTGGATCTGGAGCGGGTAGAAGTAGAGTAGCGGTTGTACCGGCCGTTTAACCGAAAAATGAGGCAGGGATTGGTGGGTTGTAGGAAAAAAGAATATTGAGTATGTTACAAGTTTACTCCGGTGTGACATCATCAGTAAAAAAAGTTACTTTTCTTTTTTAACTTTTTACTGTTTCCCTTTTCAATTCTTTTTGTCAATCCCCCTTTTTGTACTTGGGTATAAAAAATTGCATCATGTTGAATTTTATGTATTAATGTAAAAATGGAAAATTATGATATTGTCGAACGTCTCAATTACTTAACATTATTAATCGTGTGAATAATTCACCACTCTAATTTTAAGTACTGGTTTATTGATTTGATATGTGTGCATTAAGTAATTATCTCTTAGTTTTAGAGTAATTATTAATAGATTTAGTTTTAAAAATGTGATAAATCTCAGCCGGTTTAATCAACTCTAGTTGATATGTAAAAAAAATATAGTTTGACATTTTCTTTCTATTTCTTACAAAGTGAAAAATTGAATATTTCAAAAAATCAAAGTTCTTTTAAAAATAGTTATATTATTAATTATCATTACAAAACCAGAGATTAAACTAATGACTTACGTTATAAAGACGATACGTACTAATAAGTTGAACTATAAATTTCATGTGCAAAAATAAAATTTCTTTGAGATTCATTTATATTCATATAAATAAAAGTTTATTAATTTAATGGTATATGTTCTTTTCTTTTTTTTGTCTAGTTAAGCTTCCAAGAAGTATACATTACTCCATAAATCATACAAATTATTTTCACTTACTTAATAGTAGAAAATGAAGTATGAAAATACCAAATAAATCGCAATATACGAAATTCTTTCAAGAAGATTGAATTTTGAACTGCAAGTGCAATAATTTGAATTTGAATGATTACCTATTTTTTATTGTTTAATTTGGATATATATGAACGTTATTCACAAGATTTTGCAATTTCGAATTGATCTAACAGAATATTGCAAGAGATACAGATTGCTCATTTGAGCGAAAAATTATATAGTACACTCGGTAATTTAATTAGGCGTGTACCCAAAGGTCTCAAACTAATAAGGTGTCTCTTTGGAGTAATTATACAATATACCGGTATGTCATGTCACTCCGTTCACCCACTCACATTAGCTAATAAGGAAGCTACACATTAGGATTGGTAATTACAAATTAAGCGGTTTTAAAATTTTAAATTTTTTAAATACTATAAATCTAGGTAGTAGTGAGATAAACTACAAAGGGACTCGTCTACATGTAACCACTTTATTGATTTGGATGCACCTAGTTGGAATATTGAGTGCACTATATAATTTTTCGTCTTTTTGAGGTTTATCCCACCACTACTAGGTTTATAATATTTTCAAAATTCAAAAATTTTAAAACCGTTTAATTTATTACCACTCAACTAATGTGTAATTTTTTTATTGATTAATGAGAATAGGTGAACGAAATGATATAACACATCAAACATATTATATAATTAGTGCATAATTAGTGGAGTATATAATTAGTGCATAATTAGTGCAGCTGAGCCGATGCAAACTAAAAAGGAGAATCTGTCATATGGATAATGGAACAAGCAAGGCAGTGGAGAAAGCTAGGAGCTGCATAGGTAAAACTTAAAACCCAACAATAATATTGCGGGTGTGCGTAAATCATAAGAAATGTCATTAAAGAAAAGAAGGCACGTGTCCCTCTCCAATAAAATATGGAGGGGATCGGGATGATTTAACATGGACAAAAATTAAGCTTAACAGCTTTAATAAGTCAATCAATAATAAAATTCATAGTTCGTCTAACATGTCTACTACGAATATCATTGACTACCATAAGAGTTTCTCGTGGCACGAACAATAAAGGATTAGTGAGATAATCTATTAGTAACTGAGAATCCGTCGTAAGAATAACAACATTGTAGATCCTCGAAGAGGCCAGACAGACGGCTTCTTTGATCGCAACAATTTCGACATGAAGGGGCGAAAGACAATAGTGAGTGGAAACAATACCATCTAGTAAATTACCAATTATGATCTCTACAGACAACTGAAATACCAACAAAACTACTAGAGTCAGCCTTGGAAGCATCACAATTAATCGTAAGAATACCTTACGGGGGAGGGACCTAGGAAGCCATAGAGGATGGAGTGGAAGATTGTTGTGGGATCCAATTTGATGAGACAACTTTGTGTGACAAACCATAGATATCAAAGGCTTGAAAATCTCTCCAAAAACTAGCTAAAGTAGTTTCCGGATTAGGAGGGCGAAATTCAAAAACGCAACTATTCCACGTTTGGTTATCAGAAC